>JAHZNE010004687.1:0-16238 GCA_027744055.1 Callyntrura sp. NNG-2020 | reverse complement strand
CTAAATAGTATACCCAACGAAGGTCAGAGGTAGATTTCTTGTTTCCCCCCATTATTACGTATGCAGATGCAGAATGATGTCCCTCCACTATTTTTCGTCCATAGTAGAGAAGTCAACGAAATTGGGTCAATCTTAATGTGTATTACATATGGTTCTTTCCACAGTTACCTTTACGTACCAAATATGAGTTTCATGCAAAAAACCGTGATTCGTTTCTATCGGAAGAGTCCCCTTCCATGTCTACGTGTGTTATAGCCTTGCTAACACAAGTCGGTTTAATAAATCGGTTAAAACAAATAGAAGCCATGAAGAAACGTCGTAGTTTATTTAACAGAAGCAAATGTACATGACCAGGCGAATATCCATAGACTGAAATAACGAATTTGGGAAGCATTAATGTTAATTGTACTCTTACACAATCTTCATTTTACACCTGAAAGTTTACCTGGATCTTTTTTACTTGTGCCACTCTTCCTGGTAAAGAATAGCAGGAAGATATGTTATGTATTCACAAGCATAAGTGAAAAGCTCGCCGCATCAGAACAGAACAATACGAGGATTAACAGATACCCCCAATAAAGACACCGCTTTCCTCGTTTTGTACAGAATCTTACCTTTTCCTTGCTTCACGTCACAAATGGTAGAGCGACAAACTGCGACTGTGACAAATATCGACGAGTTTATAATCCTTTCGTTAACAATAGGATTAAAAATTAGAATAGCAGGAAGATATGTTATGTATTCACAAGCATAAGTGAAAAGCTCGCCACATCAGAACAGAACAATAGGAGGATTAACAGATACCCCCAATAAAGACACCGCTTCGCTTTCCTCGTTTTGTACAGAATCTTACCTTTTCCTTGCTTCACGTCACAAATAGCTAATTGATCTTATTTAATCATTCATGGTAATCTAAGATATGCTCTGCTTTTTTAAAACGGGGAAACCTTTCTTTACGCAAACCGGTACTGCACAGTGCATTTCAGCGTAGTTATTTGATCTTCTTTAAGATGTCTGTAAGCCCATTGTCTCCACTCTCCACTTCTCTTTGTAGATTCTTAGGTTGTTTTTCTAACATAATGTTGCGGCATTTCATCAAAAAGATGGCAGTGTGTGTAATACGATAATGAAATGATGACTCGATTGTTGTTGTGCAGCCACAAGAAGAAATGCCACAAACATTGTTACACTATTAGCGTTACAATAGCATCGAGTGGCTTTTATGCTTATCTCTGATCCCTCTGACTGATACCCGTCCTTCCGTTTTGGTGCATTTAAAAAAATCTATTGGAACATGATAAAACATTTAGGGCAGGACATGAGTTGTTGTAATCAGGGCTTCATTCATGAATTACGAAACATGATTCTTATGCATCGTAATGTTGTAGTAAAATTATACAATGCATTTTGTGTGAACTGTGAACTTAACACAACTGTTTAACACCGTTTAATTTTTACTTTTGTTTGTGGATTATAGTACAAATCGTGTGTATATTGTGTTGTATTTTATTCTATGAAAGTGACGGACTAACGAAAAAGAAAGACTCGGATTTGGATCGGTGAATTTTTAATATATTTAGCGAATTTTGAAGTGAATAATTCTAAAATTACGATTTATTATCGAACATTACAACATTTAAAGCGGAATGGCGGACAGGATTCCGATTTATAAGCAAGGTAAGTGTAAAAGTTTAAAGCGATTTTTGTTTTGTGAACAGTATTTGCACAAATTGTCAAGTGATAATTGTGTAATTCTTCTAGGAGATAGAGTTGCGTCTGCCCGTCGTCGTTTCAAAACCATCATTAATCTTAAGAAATGTCGCACTTTTGATGATTCTGGTTTGGATGGTAGTGCCAGCGACAACAGTTGCCTATGTAAGGTTAAATATTTAAATATCATGTGTAGTAGTTTCCGAATAGTTGTATTGTAAAATGGTTATATAATTATTTGTAATTTGCGTCTTGCATATTTATGTCTTAGCTAAAGAAGACGAAGATCAGGATATGCAGGACTTGGAAAGAAAACCTAATTTTTCCGCGGATGGCGGCGGTGGTGGTACGAAGAAACTTAACTGTACTCTTAAGTTATTCGATAGATGTGTTGACATCGCTAAGTTTACTAACACAACGTCGTTGTATCCCGTCTGTAGAGATTGGTTGAAGCCTAAACCCAAGTACCGAAGGTCAGTCACAGTCAATTACTACGTTCGTGAAGGGAAGTTTAGCGAGATTAATTTATGTTTTACTATTCGTAAAATACTAGCTTCAAACCCCAAATGGAAGATAGGACTTCCGGGAATGCAGACAAGTCGGACAATGCAGAACCATATTTTGGCATATACTGTCTTCCTAAACCATTACCTATCCCGCAGCGTTACAATACTTACGGTATAAGGCTCAACCACCGGATCCCGCCACCCCTTGCTAGTACAGAAGGCCATGAATCAATTTGGGCGTATATTGTAAGTTTGTCCAGCTTCCCTTATTTCCGGTCATCAGAACTTTTCATAGCATCTTCTCAATGCTCATTGATACTTTTTTAATAGGAAAGCCATCAATGTGATAACGACGAGGACGATGGTTTACCCTCCCCCGCCCTTCTTTTTCGGAACCATTTGGACCGCTGGATCCTTATAAAGAATCGGTGGAGGAACGCGTATGCTATAAATGATCGGCGGTACAAAAACAGTTTCGCCGTTCTTGCAAGAATTTTCAATGAACACAGTATGACGTCACGCGTTCCAGATTCCCCAATTACCTTAAGTGTACAATAAGTATGCTGGTTGCTGTTTTAGATTTCATCAATTTGTTTGAACTATATGTATACATAATAACAACTTGTAATTTCCAAATAATTAAATATTCTTCAAACTTTATTGTTAGAAAGCTGACAGAAGCCTGATATTGTATATTTTTTAGTTAAATTGACGCATCACATTCATTGTAACTATTGTAAGCGAGTATCCGCAAAAAAAAAAGACTAAACCGATCAATTGAGTTAGTTTGCATCGACTAGTCCATATATGTACAATTACAACAACGACAGCACACAATAAGTAACGAAAACCGGGTTGTAGTAAGTAGCATTCATTTGTACGTAGGCATTTGTGTGCATGTCGTCGTACCAGTTTAATTCTATTCCAAAAGGGAGGCAGATATTTGGCTTAGGATTTGACATGTTGATCCGATTAGACCAATTTAAGAAAGAAGAATAACATGTTTACGCAGGCACCGGCCTGCATTTATAATAATATCCTTACGGGCACACACATTTCCTACATATTCTTACTTTTAGAGTAAGGAGCTGTGAAACGTTTGGAATTGGTAAAAACCCTGTTTACTACATATGAGGTATGATGTACCTTGGTTAAAAACCGTACAAATGGGGGTGTACATAAAATGAGCCTGAACTGAAAATGGATTTCTCCTTTGCATAATTGTAATTCCCATTTCGATCTGCTTCAAATTGTTAGTGGGCTCCGCAATACTGTTTTTATTCCTGTGGAGTGTATATCGCCTTGTTGAAGGGAATCGAGCAATAGCAGAGAGGAGAGATAAACGTCAGTGCTTGCCCAATGTGGAGATTTCCAAGCTCCGTCTTCTTTCTCTAATTCATTCCGTCTTTTTTATTGGACTTACCGTCAACCTTCATCCAAGCCACACCGCATTCCATGTTTCTCTTTCACTCTAACCTCCAATTTGCAGGAGCATCGAGCACACAGATCGACGAAATTTATGTACATTCTCCCCTTTGTACCTTCAGCAGTAGTGGTCATGTGAGTAACCTTACGTTTTGCAGCGTATTCCTTTCCCTCTCTAGTAGCAGTCTAGTCTGCCATTAAACAGTTGTCTTCCGTCATCACATATATGCAAATTAAATTACGCGGTTTATACGCTCCCGTATTAATTATGAAGCTCTAGCTATTTGCATTCTATGAATTTTATGATTACTTGTGATGTGCTGACATCCACATTCAGAACGAGAAGGAAATTCCCATTTCCTCCAAAATGCTGTTCCACGTTCACGCATCCTATCTTCATCATCGCAGATATGTGGGACTGCGAAATAGGAACTGTATAACACGCCATTTTGCTGTATATATACGTAGCTGTCACATATAAAGGCATATATATATTCCCACTTCATTTTAAAATTAAATCTGGTGTATTTTTTGTTCAGACTTATTTTTCCTACGCATTTTTATGCACGTACCAAAATGACTGTTCTTTTGTGTGTGTGTGTGTATACCTGACTTCCCTCACGATCACGATCGAATAACAACCGCCACATAACTATAACACACATAACGGTATGTGTGTGTACTGTGTACTGGTGGCACGTTGTCGTTACTTTAAACGAATCATTAAGAAACTTGACATGGACTGGCGTATAGCTGACAGCTTGATTTCCCTAAAGACAACAACATCAAGTTGTAAATCAGATACATACTGCACACACGAAGAGAGTGAAAAATCTGACAAACAGCAATAAACCTTTTTTTTACTCCTTTCCTCTTTTGACTCTCGAGTCTCGTTCTGATCAAAAGGCAACGTAAAAGTGTACACAGTACACACACAAGACAAGACAAGCCACCATTTGCCTCTAAAAGAAAAAATGATGCGATCGATGCAATAAATCAAGATGATGATGATCATCATCATCGGCATAATAGTATATACATTTCTATTTCTTAAAAAAAAAACAGCTCATTTATTTGTAAAAAGTACAGGGGCACACACAGTATATGCTGACGACACTGACATATCTTCACTTTTATTTATTCACGGCATGCCTTGTCAAGAATCCACTTTTTTCTGACAACTTATTTGAGTCATTGGAGACTTCATTATTTTAGAAAGGTAAAAAAAAATAAAGTAGCAACCAGTCAGGAAAAATTGACAGGGGAGCCTTGTCAAAAAAAAGTAATAATTCTGTTAATATTACAAAATTGGATTTGCAGAAAAGGATGAAATACAGACATTCTGTAAGACCCATTTAATGATAATCATAGCGAACAGGAAATTTTTTAAATCTTATTTGACCAGTTCCATCTTCTAGAGGTAATGATACAGACACATGATATATGGAAAAAGTATTTACTTGACGGTTGTAACTAAAAATCTTAAACTGTGCTCGCTCCTCCTCCTTATTGTAGTCTCCAACAGAGTATTTGATAAACCGTTTACCTTAACTGAGCAGTTAGCACCTGGTTACCAATTGGAATAAAAATGTAACAAGCAGTTTACGTGAATATTGTAACGTAATTGTCAGAGAGCATACACACACACACACAAGACTAAATTAAATAAGCTTCTGTTTAATGAAGTCATTCATTTATTCATTACGGCTGTCTTGGATCATGTTACCTTCTCCTTCGTTCCTTCTCCTAATTCCAGACTATTTGTTCAGACAATTTACAGCGCACCAGGAGTTTCTTGGCACCTGTGAGAAACGAACATTTTGCTTTCAACGGACATGGAAGTAGGTATATACGGGCGTGTGGAGCCTGAAGTCTATGTACCATGTACCAACGATGACAATGTAATACAAACACACAAGTTATGTGTAACTGATTTTCGTTGGTTTGACTCGCTGTTGTTGATAATTTCAATTAGATATTCCTCCTCTAAAGCGAACATACTTTGACGGTCTCGGCCGAAAGTTTATAAAGAATGGGACGAGTTCGTATACACACACAACACTTGTCGAGAGATAACAATGCCCAATACCTTTGTCCTATCGCAAATTGGTCTGATTAGAAGAGTTTAATTTTATTACACATTATTTGGTTCGAAAATCATTTTTCTCCTTACATGTTGTATGTGGCCATTTATCTTTTTATCCGGTCGTCGGCACATGAATAATATTGAAAAAGTAAAACATCGCATCCCCCTCACAGCTCTACACTAAATAATTTTGGGTACAATGAAATCGTGTAGGAATACGGAGCTGTACAGTCAGTAGTCTCTTTTCAACCGAGTCAGTCCGCATTTTTCCTTCTTCTTTGTGTATCTCTCCTAATTTGTTCAATAAATAATATTGTTCGCAAAATCCTTCCCACTTTCCTCTTGATAGATAAATAACCAGCTGTGTAATCACATTTTTTTTGTTATTGTGCCAGCAGGGATAAAAACCAATTTACACTGCTTAAAATCATAATATTCGAGAAAATCGTGTTATGTACAGCACTTGCAGGAATAACACACGAATTTCAATTATTGTTAGAATGATGGTTTAAAAAAGTACAATTTTCCAGGACAAAAGAGACTTAACAGTATCGAGCGGAGGGAGGAAACCGGGGAACTGAAAGAGAACTGAACAAGGAGATAGAAATAAAAATATACGTCCCTTCAACTTGTGATGGTTAAAGGAGAAAATTAGTTCTCTTTTCCTTGGGACAATTTGCATTTTTGAACCCCACAACAAGTTGCTTCAGAGTGGGAAGGGAACGCTGCTGTACCGAGATAACTAACTGCTGGTGATTACCAGGAAAAGTGCCATTGATGATGATGATGATGATGATGACGATAGGAGAAAAAGTTGAAAGAAAGCTTAAGTAAACTAGTTAGACTGACGGAAATAGTTTTTTACTAATTAAGAACTACTGCCCCGCCTACTTGGATGTGCTGCAGCCCTTAAAAGGGAGGAGGTGAATTTTACAAAAGTGTAGCGAACAATAATTTATTTTTCGGGATGAATGAAAAGTGATGAATGCAGCGAGAGTTAAGTTGTTGATGTTGAGGGAAAAGGAATAATGGAATGGCAGTGCGGGGGGAAAATGTGGACAGATGTTGATTTCCAGGGTGGCTGGAAAATTGCATTAGCCTGCCCCTTTCGTTGTCACCGCGGTATGCTAATACGGTACAAGTTGCTGTGATGTCGTCGCTGGCGTAAATAGGCCCATAAATGTTTGGAGCATTTTGTGTGTTACGTTTTACCAAGTAGTGCACGGCGTGTAACATCATGTGTGGGGACGGTCGTAAAAGGGATAAAAAATTAAGGGGAATAATTTAGTATTCGAAAACAATTTTAATTTTGCTCGTGGGGTTGCAATATATGAAGTTTTCTCGCCTGGAGGGAGAAACATTACAAACAGGTTTTTAGATTGTTTTGTATTTACGGCAGCATTATCATTGCAGACAGATTCAGGACATTGAATTTTGTTCAAGGGGATCCCACTTGACATCAGGAGAAGGACTGCTTGTTATAATTGTCAAATCTGGCATCCAGAAAGAAAGCGTGCCCAAAATTCCAGGTCAAATGTTTGTATTTTCGTTTTATTTTGTCAGCTTCCATAAAATATTCAGGAAAAACGGCAATTAGGTCCAAATACTGTAACCCACATGACTTGAAGATTTTCTGTAAGGCCCACCGCTAATGTATCATGTCTCCCATGGCATAACAGGAGCATTATTAGCAGGTAGAAATTCCTAATTACAGCACTTAAATACCTGCTGCTGTTGCGGTATGCTGCGAGAATTTTCTCGTTGACAGGCAGGTCATGGCTCTGCCTAGAAGGTTATGCACACCACACGTGCGACTGCGATGAAAAAGAACAAAACAAACAATCACGCATTCTTTCTCCAGAAAAGCCATTAGCAATCTCAGGAAGAGGACGACGACAACTCTTCCATTTCTAAAAGTTTAGGTGGAGCACACTTTCGTGGAAACTATTTCGTCCTGCTAGGAAGAATGGGACAAATATGGTATGAATGCAATCAATCGCGTTACTGTTAACGAGAAACTAGCCTTTACAGCAAAATTCTCTTTGTATCCCGCTAATTACTGGTCTAATTCAACGTGGCAGCGGCAAAACAATAATTCTGCCCCAGGGAAAGTCACCACGAGCACCTTATAATCCAAAAATGGAATGAGACTTTCTATCGAATAACGAATAACAGTAACGAACGCGGCTTTTGCCTTTTTGTAACAAAAACAGTCCATTAAATTAAAATACAGGGAATATTACTCAAAATAACGGGCAATAAGTATCACCCCTTTAACCTGAATACAAGGGCATTAATTACGGAGAAACTGCCACTTCCTAGTATCCAAACGGTAAACTAAATTCCAAGGCAGCTTTTAATTTTAAACACAACATAAATAGAAGTATGGTAATTGACAAGAAATTTTTTTGCGGTTTACCCACACACACACACACACACACACAATTGTGGCTAATACATATGGCGGCTATATGTACCCGCTTTGTTTTTTGACACCTTCCCCCATTCCATCTCACCCATACATACACGTACCATCCCATCGACAAGATATGGTTTCAGAAAAATGAAAAACACCACTACTACTGCTTATTTAGCATCATTGAAATCATAAGCCAGAAGGGTAGCGACAGAAATTCCTCCTTTTGGATCAGAGGCACTCAACAGCAATCTTCCCATAAAAGAGTTTTAAATGTAATGCTCACACTCCTGGAAACTACAACATCAACCATCTTTTAAAGAGATTGGCTGGTTGAGCGACTTTGGTGAATGAAAAGAATCTCTCTCTCTCTCTCTCTCTCTCTAAAAGTGAAAAAAACACGACATTGTTCTTGTTTCCAGTTTGCCACATTCTTCTCCATAGTCCATACACATGCCATCATCATCACATCACTATCACCATCGTTGTCGTCATCCTCCTCATCTAATCGGGACGATCATCATCACCACCACCACAAAGCTTAATAGCTCCTTTCATACAAGCTATATATCTATCCCTTTTGATGATGAAAAGGAAAGGTGTCTCTAATCCACACAAAATTCGCCATGCTTACCCAAGCAAGTAATACTCACAGTTGGAGAGAGAGAGAGAGAGAGAGAGAGAGGGAGTGAAGAGGGCATCAAAGCAAAAAATCCGAGAGGATAGCTCTCTGAAAGAGAGACGATGGGAGAATGAAGAGGGGAAATCAGAGAAACAAACCTGGATACCTTCCTTTGCCCAGCAGATTACTATGATGGCATGTCCTGTAAAATATCTCTGTTTTTTATCCTTCTCATATGCCAACATGGCAATACCCCTCTCCCAGGTAAAAATACCTCCTCAAATGACACACTGAACACATGGAGGGTTCAATATTTTTTTTGTCCAGTACAATTCAAAATGGTGTCGTGCTAAAGCTTCTCTCGGCGGCGGTTGCAGCAAGGAACCCACTGCCTATTATTATTTTCCCGTAATATGTCTTCATATAATCAAACTCTTACTGCCATAATAACCCGGTGGTGTAGTGTATAGCCTGTCTGTCATGTTTATGAATGATTACGAAATTATGCCCACACTCGTATAGTCTTTCGCTCTGCCTCTGGTCAGTACAGTCCGGCCAGACTGCCTTTCGTGACAAGGAACAAGAATCGGATGCGACGATGATGACGATGATTATGATGATTACGCGAGATAAGTAGCATTTTACTTTTTTGATCTCTCTCTCTCTCTCTCTACCTGCCAGTATGCCCCATCTGCTGCTGCTCCTGCTGCTCCTGACGCTGACAAATAAGAGCAACTCCGGAGGAGAGAAGCTCCAGCTCGTTCTCACTCTCTTGAAAGGCGGATAAAGATGTAAAAAAACGGAGTGAGTGAGTGAGTGAGTGAGTTGAGCGAGTAAATTAGCCTTTGAGCCCCATGGCCCCCTTCTTCAGACAGCCATTTAGTTAGTGAGTAATAAACTCAACTAGCTGTTTTACAGCAGCACACCACCAGACAAGATTCATTTTCTTTTCTAAAAAAAACAGTACGTTTTTTCTCTCTGGGCTGCTGCTGCTGCTGCTGGTGTTCCTTCTGCTCTCTGCTCCTTTCTCTCTACTTCTATCTTCTCTGCCGACACGTCACGCCAAAAGTCCCTTTTGCAGAATACGCCGTCATACAGGATTTTACAACAGCAAACACATATCACAAGCAACAAAGCCAACAAAGCCAGAGAGAGAGAGAGAGAGAGAGAGAGAGAGAGAGAGAGGAATATAACACACAAGTAAGTATAATGCCATTATACCCCGACTTGCCTCTTTATTGTGCGTGAGTTTGTCGAGGAAAAAGCTCTCGAGTGAGTCGCATCAAGGCAATTTGTAGTAAACACAGTGGAAATGAAGAGGGGAGAGGTCTACCCAGAGAGCTGGCGAACTATCAAGCTTTATTTTATTTCTAGCTCCACCTCGCTCTCCTCTCTAACCATCTCCTCCTATTATTATTACTCTCGTACAAGTTGTTCTAGTAGTAGTAACTGCAGCAGCAGCAGGAGCAGCAGAGCCGTGGTGGTGGCAGAGAATTGGTAGTAGGGCCGTTTGTTTGGGACTTTTTGTGAGGAAGAAGAGATGATCATCCTGGTGTATGTAGCGGCATCGTCGTCGTCGTCCTTCTTCTCTCAAACACACACACACACACACCACCATATAAAAACATTGCGCTTATTGCCTCTTCTTATTTTCTTGCACAAACCGAACTCCTTTATTCTCCGCCACCTCCGCGGCCCCATCAAGTAATGTGGGTATAGGAGTAGCAGCGATATGACCAAAGTGAAACTGTCGAGAGTGTGGAATAACACGTTTGAATCAAGCATAACTTTTTTCTTCTCACTTATCCACAACGACTCATACTCACACACACACTCTCTCTCTCTCTCTCTCTCTCTCTCCTTATCTTCATTTTATGCTCAAAGCTTTTAAGCCACTTGGCTCTTTCTTGGCTGCTCACATTCTCGCAGAGTATTTCCTTTGGATTGGATTTATAGAAACTGGAGCGGTCTCTGTGTGTGTGTGTCGTGTGTGTTTTGAGAGCTATACCCGGGGAAAACACACGGATTGCGGGGGTATACAGCTTTTTAGTAAAAAAGGAGAAACAGCACACAGGTATCCCCGGTTTACAGGGAAGTAGAAGTGCACACGGGGAAAACGGCGAGAGAACAAAGTAACGGAGCTCAATCGCGTCTTGGATCTCCTGTGGCAATGGTAATGCACTTTTGGGGAAGTAAAAGGGGATTTGAGAGTGTTGTGTAAAATGTGGTTGGTGCGGACCGTGCAATTTTTTTTAGCACTAATGAGAAGTGGCAAGTAAAATCGGCTATTTTCTCCAGCAGCGGAAAGAGAAACGGGAAAATAGCGGAGAGAATAGAAAATAAAAGGGCTTGTCAACGCTGTCATTACTGTTTTTAGTGGGTGGCTAATTGGCTTTTAACTGAACATAAAATTTTTTATTTTCTCTCTCGGGGGAAAACAACAGTAACAAGCGGAGGAGTAATTTTTTTAGTGGTTTTTGTGTGTTTTGCGCGCGACCTTTTGCCCTGTACCACTTTCCGGAAAGTGGCCGGATGTAAGAAGGCGCATATATATACCTGAATGGGATATTCTTGTCATTATTTTTTACTCGAGTTATAAAAAAGTGAGGACGGTATAGGAGAAAGTGTGCAAGACATTGGCCAACATGGCGGTGGACAACAGTGGCAGTAGTCCGGCAGTCGGCGAGCGGGAGCCTGACCTCAGTGGTACAAAAACGGTAGTAAAAGTGAGCCTTCCTAGTCCCGCCAGTTCCTCTCCAAATTCTTCCTCCTCTCCCCATCCGATCGGGACTCCGGGTCTTATATCCCCGTCAACGTCCGCCGCCTCCGCGGCGGTCCAACTGGCAGCATTGCACACGGCCGTGGCGGCAGGTTCCCAGCCGGTGCACAGTATCGATGCCATTTTGGGTTTGAAGGCGGCCGCAGAAAGAAGCAGCAGACAGCTGTCCTCAGTAGTCACATGATGATGAACGGCGGTGTGGGAAAATCCCGCGCTGGGGGCGCCAACAGTAACACGAGTAGTGCAAACAGTGGTTCTTCAGTGCTTGTGGGAGGCGGGGGCAACGGAGGCAGTATCTACGTCCCCCCCGGGTGTCACAGCGGAGGGGACGGGAGCGAGAACAATTTCAGCGATCACAGCAGCGGACCACCTTCTCTCAGCTCGGGCAGTGCAGACTATCATTACGAACAGTTAAATCAGCAGCAGTCCCTTCATCACCAAAATCACTCGTCCCCCGGAGGTGGGGGAAATCCCGGAGGAACCGAGTTTACCGGGGATCATCATCATCATCATCATTCTCACCATCGACAGAACAGCGAGGGAGGAGCTGGCTCCCAAACAGGCAGTAACAATCGGCGAGGTCTCAAGCGGAGAATTAAAGGAGAGCCTGTTTCAGGTAATTATTACATCTAGCACGCCATAACATATTTTGTATTTCTCCGCCGAGAGCAATGTCCTGTGTGCCGGAGAGCTACACACAGGGCACTTGCTTTCGGGGCAGAATTTGGTGTCCAGCAGAGTTTGTTTTGCTCGATACTTTTTCAAATTAAGCTTCCCGTCCACACACCAGCCGTACATAATAGTTTCTTATATAGGCGCACACATATGCTTGTTCTGATCTAATAAGTAAGGTTGATTGAGAAATTATTATTAATCATGACATCAATAAAATCCACCTGCTGGCTAACTGGTACTGACGAGGGAGCACCATGCCAAGCCAGACTCCCGACTCCCCTCCGATTTGTAATAAGCTGTTAATTAAAGATGCATTAATTAAGTTGAAAAGCAAAGGAAAGAGGGGCAGCCCTCGAGAAGGAAAGACGGGGCTCAAGTCGGCGTGTGTCTCCCTGCCTGACAAGGATGACGACTGAGTGAGTGAGGGAACAACAGCCACAAAAGCAAGCTACCAGCAGTGGCACAGAGATGTTTATCTGCGGCAGTTTGATAAGAACAAGTTGTATGGTGGAGGATCTCATGAAATGAGCGAGTTGATAATAAAGTAGGCGGAATAATATAATTCAGGTGGCACAATTAATGTTGTATACGGAAAATGGTAACAGCGACACGGTGGTGGCGGCACAACAGCAGCAGCAGCAGTGTCGCGGTGGGGGTAGTAGTTAGAAGCTATTATTTTTGTTACCTTTAAGGGATGCTAATGGCAGAAGTGGTAGCAGTCAATCAGTCGAGGTAATAATTATAAGAGAAAGAAGAGAGTGCCTCTTCATATCTTACAATTGGATCTCTTGATTTTCTCGAGAGAGAGAGAGAGAGCGAGAGAGAAGGCATCTTGTCAGAGTCAAGACTGCTCTATAATGCATTATGATGATAGATTAGAGAGATAGTGATTACAGATGTATAATCATATGTAATTATTGTTAAGCCTGATTATCACTTGGTGGCATCAAACAAAAATATTTTTACCTTCGGCTGTCAATTCCTTCTTCCAGCCAGAGAGAGAGAGAGAGAGAGAGAGAGAGAGAGAGAGAGGAACACAAAAGCGTAAAAAGGGCATTGAATTCCCAAGAAAAAACTGCCTGTGATTTATTATGATAAGAAGATGTTAAAGTGGTTGACTACATCGTCATTCGGCATGATCGTCATCATCATCATCGTCATCTGAATTAGGCTTCTTGTCTTGATCATTCGAGTTTGTGTGTAGTTGTGTTGTGGCTGTATACAATACACATCTTTGGTTGGGTTAGCCAAGTCCTTCGCGAGGAACAAAAGAGTTTTGAATACGTTGACTGGGAATAATAGTGCAACTGTGCATGTATGCAGTGTTGCATGAAAATTTAGACAGGCGGAGGAGGACGAGATTATTGATTCTTTGTTTTTGTCCGACAAGCATTATCGCCGTGCGTCAGAGCGGAACTAAAATGAGAAAAAGCTTTGTGAAAATCGTCACGATGATCACATCTCTCTCTCTCTCCCTCTCTCTTCTCTGGTCACGCTTCATTTACTAATAAGTGTCAGGAGACACACTTTGCTTTCAAAACTGTCATTTCCCTGAGATATTCATTTATTCCCTCTCTCTCTCTCTCTCTCTTTTTCCCTCTATAGTACAATAATATACAAACCCTTGTTTTTGTGGGCGCGTTCTATGCAAAATACACAAATAAACCCCTCAACTCAAATAATTACCAAGTCAAGCAGAAAAAAGAAAAAAAAACATTTTCATTATATTCTTTGGATTAGTTATACCCATCAAAACATGCCGTTGCATCCAGGGACAAACGAAATTGAAAAATGGAGCAGGAAAAAATGTGTACCTACACAATTTTGAATATAAAAAATGATTTCCAATATCCGTTATGCCAATATCATGCAATTAGGTAGAAAAATGAGCTTGTGTTGAGAGAGAGCCAGAGAGAGAGAGAGAGAGAAACCGATTATCATTAAATATATGTCAGATTATTACCGATATTATTTTATACACCTTGGCTGGTTGGCTAACTACACACATTACCTGATGCTATCGGACCTCAAGACCATTTAAATGCTTGTCTATCATTTTATTGTTTTATAAGCACTGACAACTAACTATTAGGCTTTCCTTTCTCCCTCTACCGCTACACAACAAGGGAAACCATAAAACAATTATTAGATACCCCTCCTATTGAACACCTTCCCATATAATCCCTTCCATTTCTTATTATAGTCTTATATCGTGTGTGTTGGCTCCTACATCTAAAACGAATCAATATGCATGGCAAATTGGAATATTTGAAAAACAACAGCATTTTTTTGCAGGGCCAAAACTCCATTATGACGACGTTTATATATGTCTAATCGCCGTACGACGCAGCAGCAATTGGTTGCATTTTATCGAGTTCAATTTGCTCACCCTCGCGATTCTAATATTATAGCCTTAAAAATACATGTGCAACGTAGTGCTACCTTGAGTTTGAAGGGAACCCCGTGCCATGTTCAGGCAAGTATCATATAAGACACTCCGGAGATACTATCGGTGTCGCCGACACCAATAATCTACGTATTTCTACGGAGTATGAATTTGTTGGTAGCACGAAACTTATTAAAACTCGCCATGTAATAAAGATCCACGTGTGTTCAATGCGGAACAGGTATAGAGGGGCCACATACAACACCCACACCACCCTATGTATATCTATCCGTGTACACGAGTATATATTTTGCTAATAATAAATTATGAAATGAGATATGATCACGGCGATGTTGATGATGATGATGATGATGGGGAACTGCGGAAAAAGAAAAAAAAATGTGGTAAACATAAAAAATTTACCGGTAGCACCCCGTATATACAAAATGCCTGGTACGCTGTGGCATATCAAGAATATTTCAGTTTCTACTTTTACTTACTATTTGCCTATTGCCACGTAATAAGGGCGCGCGTTATTATAATATCATAATCATAATGTAAAAATATATCGTCTACCGTGTTTACTACAGGTAGGTATATATACACACAACGACGAAGATGATGATGATGATGATGATAATAATGTTCGTACATGCCAATTACGTACACTTTGTAAAACGGTTTATTTTTGAAATAGTACATGTCGACAAGTGAGCATTAGATCACATTTCCTTTCGTGTCTCCTCTACAGCGCGAGCTGTGTGTGTGTGTGTGTGTGTGTGTGATATATGAACAAAGGTAGACTATTACTCAACTCTGCCTCCAGGCACAACGGAGAGTAAATTGGTTTTATGTTGTGTGTAGAGAGAGAGGAGAATGAGTGGTTGCACGAGACGGAGAGAGAGAGAGGAGAGAGAAAAGAAAGAAAAAACAATTGAAAAATATAATTAAGATCCAGGACACTGATAGGCTCACTCATTCTTGCGACTTGCGGAACAAAAGCGCGTGTGTATGTGTGTAGTAATAAAGCAACAAATAGTTTCTTGAGGAAAAATAAAATTTGTGTGTGTGTACAGGGTAAATAGGGGGCTTTGATGATATTTACTGTTCTTCGAACAGGCTATATAATGATATATTACTTGGCTACGACGTGTGGTGGTGTTACCCGGAAATATAAGGGGCTACTGGGAAGCACGTTCATTACGGGGTTTTTCGTTACATTATCAACATATCATCTGTATCGTTGTTTGTCTGTCATTTCATACGGGAATTTTGAGCGAGTATCCAAGTGAATGGGGATATAGTAGTGGGGTGATACGAAAAAAAAACGAGGTATCTTTTCGGGAAGAAGTTTGCATGTAGCGTGCGTGGTTACGACGAGAGTGAGCACGGAGCACCCACAGCTAATATTGACTAAAGCCAGCAAAAGGGGGAAAATGCCACACACGAACTTTTTTGGAAGTAGTAAACGGAGCGAGCAAGGTGCAACGAAATTATCTTTGAAAGGGAGACAAGGAACGTCATGTCATTTTAAAACAAATAAACCGTTGCAAACGCCGTAGACAAGATACACTGTGGTGTATTACAACGTCAACGGTAAACAAACGCTTTCAAACTCCGTATTAAATGGAGT
>JAHZNE010004686.1:0-13916 GCA_027744055.1 Callyntrura sp. NNG-2020 | reverse complement strand
ATATTATTTTACAAGCAGTCACACTGAGCAGACACTTTCAAGTTACGTCAATAAACTGATTTTGCTTTATACGCGGAAAGTTATATGTTACGCTTTTTGCTAGGACCATTTGTTAGTATTCCCCCGTTAAGCTGGGTTATCTTAGTTGGACATAAAAAAACGAGGCATGCTCCCAAAATGTTGGATACGTTTACGGTCGATTAAATAAGGAAAGTCGAGTATAGAGTAAACGAACAATTCTCTTATAAATTAAAATTAAACAATACGCTGCCTATTTGTTTCATCATTTTACATCTTTAGAGATTTTAACCGTCAGCAAACGTAAAACAATTAAAAAACGAGTTTTATAAATCGCACGAGAAAAGGCATTTGTTCAAACGGATTTACATTATTCATTCCATTATTTTCTTTGCATTTTAGTAGTAGGTCGGTGCAAGGATAAAAATGCTGGTGGGACAAAACTTTTTACCTACAGTTTCTTTTACTTTCAAAGTCTTTAGAATCTTATCGCCATGCATTTTTTATATTTCCGGTTCTAATAACCTGTGCATTAATAAAAAGTACGAGAAACGATTCTTTTTTCTGCTACTGGCTTCTGTGATGTATGTAATATTTATTTGGATTCAAACCTACATTTATGTATCTTATGAAGTAGTATCGATATCACCTTTTGCACTGTCGATCATGTACTGCGGTAGTTGGGCGGGTAATATAGCTACCTCTATTGGATTGTACAAGAAACGAACTGAAATCTGTCAACTATTCAACGCCCTACTGGATTTTGAGAATCGACAAAATCGTAAGTTGCAATTTATATATATATAAATTTCAAAGTTAATACTTCTCGAAGATTTACGAAACCGTATAAAATGATATTTTGGGAGACTGCCTCGTACTACGTGTTAAAGGCGATATTTAGTAGAAAGAAGTGTTGAGTTCGTCTAAGTAGTATAACAATACTAAATCCACATCGTCTGAAATATTGACGAATAATTGTAAAATCCTAGGTGAAAACAAAATACTTTATTATTTTCTACAGCAGGCGAATGGGTACCACGATGGTCACAACAAGGAATTGGGCGACGACTAAAATTCTACCTGTACCTTGCTATATTTACTGTGCCATTTGTTGGTATTTGTGCTGGGATACAGCAATTCCTAAACCCTTGCTTTCCGGCGAATATAGGATACCATTTGCTGCCGGATTGCAACAACCCTGATAAAATGAAATCAGCATCATATGCTAATTTTTTTGTTAACCTGGGAACGTCAGTTCTGTCAGCGATTATTATATTTTGTACATTTTCTTGTACTTGTTTGGAGATTGCTGTGTTTTCAGCACTCCATCACTTGTGTTTTCTTAATTATCTACATTTATTTCAGATGAAAATCAAAAGGAAATGGTTTCGTAGGTCATCAATTACAGAGCTATTCAAATTGTACCGGGAAATTGAACTTCTAGTCGGAACACACAACGATATCCATAAAGGTCAACTTTGTGTATCTGTCATGACCAATTGCTCTTTTGCCTTTGTAGTTTCCATGTATTTATGTGTATCATGTTACGATATAATTGTATTACCGTTGCTACTCGGATTGATGGGGTTAGTGTTTGACGTTATGATTGCTACTATTGAAGTAGATGGTCAGTTAAAGGCAAAACTCTATGAGACTTCGCATCTTACCATTCGGAAAACGAAAATGGTAACACATTTAATGACGGACCGCTACAGTCGAATACATGTTAAGTCCTGGCGTCCCATACGGGTGTATCTTGGTGCGGTTAATTATTATGAAGTGTTCACGCCGTTGGTTCTCATGAACTTTAATACAATTCAAACCGTTAACCTTCTCATGATGTAGAGTAACAATACCCGTTTTACTTAATGCAACAAAGAAAATTAAGTTGAAGCATGAACTTTTCATAAATAATTTCTGTTTATCTTAAGGTATGTAGAAGATGTGTGAGAAATGTACATTACATTTAATCATACTGATAGATAAAAACAGTGCTGTATCTCCGGCGTTGCCCAAATTTTTTGAAGTCATTTGTTGATACTATCCACACCCCACAAATACAGTTTCTATAGCAAATATTTATAAACGGGTATTGTAAATTTTTATTTAATGGTACTTACATATAATGCTATCTATTGACTGTGATTGCTAAACTGATAATTGTTCGGTAATCCAGAACAGCTATGTAAAGTTTAAACAAACTGGTCGTATAATTGAAGAACAAACATCAATGGTCACCACAGTTACCATTTGTGAAAACTCACTACAATTCTACATGAATAAAATATATGTTTATCAAACTTTGGAAGCCAGCTTACTTTAATGCATATATGTACACTAAATTATGGGTCATACTTGTGTTGTGTCGTGCTATTGAAATGAAGACCTATTAGCCGCAAAACATCTCGAGAAATTAATAACAGTCCTGCTGATTGTTTATACACGGCACAATCGAATTGACACCCTGTACTCTGAAAAGCAACATAGTTAGGATCCACTATATTCACATATACGTAAATAAATTAAACAATTCAGCACATAGTGGTAACTAAATAGACTAAAATAGAATATTGTATCTGCTGTTAAGGAAAACACCGAAGTAACTATCAACATGCATAACGTATTAATGTAAAGACTTATAGTGCTTTGACTCTACAAGCAGTGCATTGAAAAACAAGCTTCCATACGGAGACTCCGCTCCCGACTAGTGACAACTGTTATACTTAAAAGTCGAAACCCCTATGGTACCCCTGAATGTTCTTGTTGGTCAACTTTAGCAGGAAACGTAAATATTATTGAATCAATTAGCAGTGAAAGATTAACTACATAAAACCCTCCTACAGTGGCTATGAGTTTAACATCAACAGTTGTTTTGCTTGCAACTCTCAAAAATGGGAATATTCTCTTTCAGTCCCAAGGTTTATCGTAAAGAATTATCATGACAAGATAAGTGCAATGTGTGACGTGATGGCTAGAAGTGGTTCTGATAGACGGTCTCCGTTCTCGTTAGCAAAATAAATAAACCCTAAAATTAGGATCATAAAATAAAAGAAAACACAATTAACAATGAATCTTAAAGTATCTCCTAGATTTGTTAACGACGACAGATTCAGTGACGACAGGAGTGTAAAGCTTTTAGACAATCCTTAGCGTCTACACCCATTGGCAAATAAACGCCAAACTTAAGATTTTGTAATTAGCATGATCTAATGTATCATTCCACCAATTTAGTGCCACGGCTCTCATTAAAAAAATACCCTTAAACTCTTGAGGCACTGCCTGACCTAAGACTCCAATATATAAAGTCAGCAAGCTACTTTCACTCACTATTGATTAAAGGAAACATAATTTCAGAAGAACTATTGGTTACTGAAGAAATATGAAATTCATAAAGAAATCATATACTTATATAATAAATAGTAAGATTTAAATTTGCAACTCACATGTTTAGATATGCTTTGTCTTTAGAAATTAACCATAAAATTTAATTGAAATCGGGAACATATTCATATATTTTTCCATATAAGTATCCATATACAGTCATTTTTATCAGTATAAGTTTTTCCACTTGGAGCACAATTTTATTTAAAAACTAGTTGTTTCAATGACAGTGAAAGACTCATGAATATATATATTTTAATAAATGATAGATAACACGGGATTGTTTGGTGGAAAAAATTGAAAGGAAATTTTTATTGTCAAGCTTTCGAAAAGAAACTCTTATCTTCATCAGGACAAAAATTTAAGACAAAAAATATATTTTAACTACAGAGAATTACAGGACCCTTCCTATTATGAGATCATTCACAACGTTAAAATACATTTAGTAGACACTTTAACATGTGGGTATTAAAAATTTTGGCATACTTTCGCAATAGTGTTCGTGATGAAATACACACTTGTTAGCTGCGAAAACATGCCTGACACCCTATATTTTTAACCATTTTGCTGACTGTTTACGTGTGGCGCCAACGACTGAGCACAATGTGTTCTAATGTACGACATTTTACGTAATTAAATAATTTACAACGTGGTCATAGTCAATTGGATTAAACTATCATATCCGCTGCTGCTAGTGAAACAGCGCAAACAAGCGCTCGCCATGTAAAACTTAATAACGGCGTAAATTGTAGTGAATCATATTTACAAGTAGAGCAGTCAATGACATGCTCCCATTCATTCATATAATTTACTCTGTGTAATCCTTGGAATGACTCCCCATGGTGCGATGAAATATTGATGTCAGTAAAAACCGGATGGAAACATATACATGGTTAGTTGAGGACAATCATAAATCATTACCTACATACCGCCCTCCTACAGCGGATATATGGATTGAAAATGCCCAGAGTTGTTTTGATTAAAGCGTTCCATTACAAAGCCGGGCATTTAATACACAGAATGACAAACTATCCGATCTAGTGTTGATAAACTACGTATACAAGAGTTAAAATTTAAAATGTGCTGATATCAAATGGGTTTCTACCTTGAACATTTTAAGCGACATATGATCATGTATAATTTACTTGGTTTATACACGGTACTATTGTTTATGAGGAGAGAACGCTCAGATAAGTTCCATCTCATGTATGAACATCGTCTTGCAATATTTGCTGCAAATTTATTATATAGATATTTTGAAAAGAATCTACAATGTTACTCGCACAAAATTATATATCCCCAGTTTTATTCACATTTAAAGTATTCAATATAATAACACCATGCATCTTTGAATTTTCTTCAGCCAACAACTTACGCATAAATAAAAAGTCGGAGAAAATTTTAGCTCCACTATGGCTAATTAGCTTCATTTGCCTAATAATTATATCAATTCAGACGTACATTTATATATCTCACGAGGAGATTTCAATATCCCCACTTGCAATTTCTGTCATGTACTTGGGTTGCTGGTCATGTAACTTAACCGAATCCGTGGGTCAGTATAATAAGCGGACTGAAATCTGTCAATTATTCAACGCTCTTGTGGATTTCGAAAATCGAAATAATCGTAAGTTAAAGTTGATCATAGTTACGCTTCAATGAACAAATTTAATATTTGTAAAACCTCTATTCCGACGAACTAATAATTTACGACGCTAAACCTTATAGATGCTGCAAGCCCCTCCATTACATTTTATAGGAAAGTTATTAATTTTTGTAAAGCTAAATTAAACATTGTAAACTTGTTCATTTTTAACAGCACGCAAGTGGGTCCCATCATGGTCACAACAGGGAATCGGGCGACGATTAAAATTTTACTTGTACCTGACACTTCTCACGCTGCCATTTGTAAGTCTTTGTGCCAGCACTCAGCAGTTTCTGAGTCCCTGCTTTCCAGCCAACTTAGCATACTACTTGCTCCCGGAATGCCACAACCCCGATAAAATTACATCAGCACCTTACCTCAGTTTTGCGGTTAACCTAGCATCCGCAGCGATGGTTGCAGTTATACTTTCTAGTACGTTTTCCAGTACTTGTCTGGAAGCTGCCGTTTTATCTTCTGTCCATCATTTCTGCTTTCTTAATTATTTGCATTTATTTCAGCTGAAATTGAAGATAAAATCAATTTCCAGGAAATCGTTTGCTGACGTCTTCAAACTGTATCGAGAAATAGAGCTGCTGGTAGCAACTCACAATGATATTCACAAGGGCCCACTATGCGTCTCAGTCATCACCATTTGCTCATTCACTTTCATAATATGTATGTATTTGTGCGTAGGATGCTACGACAAAATCGTGATGCCCCTACTTATTGTATCGATAAATTCAGTTGCTGACGTAATGATTGTCACCATTGAAACTGATGGCCAGTTAAAAGCAAAACTCTTTCAGACTTCACATAACACAATACGAAAAGCCAAAACAATAACGCCTTTGGCAAAGGACCGTTACTGTAGAAAATATGTCAGGTCTTGGCGTCCCATGCGGGTGTACCTTGGTGCTGTTAATTACTACGAATCGTGTACTCCTCTTGAGCTGATGGATTTTAATACAACGCAAACTGTCAATTTTCTCATGATGTAGCTGGATAGTGATAGCAGACGTATGAATAGGTAGTTGGGCGTCTTCGCAGAATGTCAGCAGTCAACGCGTCTTTGTAATGGTACGGAAGCGAGTAATAATCACTAATTACATGTCTATGACTTCGAAAAACATTGAATATTTTAAATTAAGTTTGATTTATAAGCTCATAACGATGAGAGCTAAGCATATAATAAGTTAGCATTAAGGATTTAACAAGATTACAACAAGATTCAAATAAGGAGCATACATTTTTAGCTCTGTTTGTGTTAGTCAGTATAAAAATGCTATTGTAGCAAGACTATGACGGTGATAATGTTTACAAGCCAAATGATCGTTTGCTTTAAATTTCCAACATAAATTCGAGTTGTGTAATGTTAATAATGCATTAACTTAAAGTACTTTTATTTATTTGCAGAGCGCTTGCAGAAAAATTAACAAATACTACAAAACTTGGTATGCCTAGGCATTACTAGCTACTTAAGGGTCTCGAGTTGTAAGCTTTAGATTTAGAGAAATGCAATAAAACCATATAGAACCTACCATGCTGAATTCAGCCATTTACATTATCGCTCTGTGTGGGGATCATATGTCCCCAGGGGCATCATTTACACGTGCTACTATTACGCATGTATCTGATATAGGAGGCATTTCACAATTTTTTATTATCGGTTTGTAGCTTCTTTTTGTAGAATCGAGGAGCCTTAGCAAAGTTGCACGGGGTAAAGCTTCTATGGGGAAGGGTAACGAAATTTGTTCAATTCTTGTCAAACTAAAAATGTTTTCAATTTTTGTCAAATGTGTAAGTAATCAGCTTGAACTTGCAACTTGTTCTCTTTGTGCTGAGAGCTCTCGTAAAATCAATTTTTTCATTAGCTGAAACATACCAGGAGCATGAATTTTTAAAGGATTACATGAATATATGATTTATAAAGGTGAAAAAATATTGAAAAAATTTCCGTCTCAACGGATGTTATTAAAAGTAAAACGCAATTGCTATAAAGCTTACAATATATACTAAAGCCATAAGTTTCGGAATTGGGGAGGAGGGGCACAAAAACCCCCAAAGATTTTGGTCATTTCTGTATTAGAATTGCAAAGTGAAATAACACTTAACGCTGTAAATCATGGTTGTAAGAAGAGTGGGATGTAAGGAGGCATTATTACCCTCCCACAATATTATTACATGACAACTATGTCCCCACGGTTCCTGCAACCCTGCAGTACATCTTAGTATTATCCCTTTCGTCCCCCCACGATCCGCAAACCCTACCTATGTTGTCAACATCCAGTACCACATTACCCCAGCAGCTCCTCTGTCAGTAGCAAGACCGTAACCACATCATCCAGCATTGAATTGAAGTAGTTAACCTTTAATTCCCTACTGAAAGCATCAAAGTTCCCAAACATGACCCTCATCGTCCGCTTGCCCGCCACCATCCTCTTCAGCAAGGCCCCTCCTGCGCCTCGACCACACTCATTTCTCCAGCGCTGAATCATCTGATGTGTACATTCTAGAATGTAACCGCAAATGCAGAGGAGCAACTCAACAAAGAACAGCACCAGAAATACAGTGCCCAGCACCGCTATAAATATCATCGTGTGCCCCCTTTTTTGCGCGACTACTGCGGCATTTACCCCGGCGACAATGACAATGTACGCGATGGCTATGAAGGTGGTTTGGGAGCCACACAAAAGTCGGAATATCCCCTTTTGAAAGCAAATTTGTAGCTGAGTGTACATCTGAAGGGTGTCTAGGCTGACCGACAAGGTTTTTAGGTGTTGCATTATTCTGAGGAAGGAGTAAGACGTGCCGAGTACAAGTAAGGTGAATATTCGAAAGTTTACCCAGAGGAATTGGCAGTTGATGAGGCAAAAGGCGCCTCGTAAGCAGGTAGAAATAATGTTGTCAGAGAGGTTGTCCTGGTTGTTGGTAAGGACGTCAATGAATTTTAAGATGAGATAAATGTGATCCGCCTTGGCAAATGCTTGAAAGACGGCATATTCCAGGGCCACAATAGGGCAGTAAATTGCTACGAAATTGAGAAGTAATCCCATCCAGTCCGGTGGGGCGTCCCGAGACCGACGTCTCAATATTTGACGAATTTCTACAAAAAATAGTCATTTTTATCATAAATGGTTGATTGCAATGAAATTTTACTGCACTACCTCTCAGGGTTATCGGAACCGGGGAGAGGGCAAGGGGGACAAACCTACCCCAGAATGTCTTGAAGTCCCTCCCCCTCCTTATCTTATTATTATAAAATAGTTCAAACTTAGGGGGATTTATCCGTCCCCCTTTTTTGAGCAGTGATGTTACCTCTGAACAGGAGTTGCCCGCCGTGTTTTAGCGTGGGTGTGAGTGCTACAAAATCGATGTCCTCATCCTCCCGGTAATTGCCATGTCTCATATTTCCCATGGTGATTCTTTGATCCGTTAAGAGTATCCAATTAGTGGAGGAAATGAATTCCTCTCCACAAATCCACACACACAGGTCCAGTAACACGGTAGACAAGTAGATTTCTAAAGGTAGGGCGCACAAAACTAAAATTTTTGGGGGGATGAGTTGGTGGACAAAGGAAACACCAATAATGGCAGTCCATACGATAATAATTAAAATGTTGGCTGAAACAAGTCCGTAGTAGACGCGACATCTGGAGGGATTGTCCCGGTAGGTCCATTGCATCGAGTGGTAATTCCAGGAGACAGGATATATGGCGATGGTGCGGTCGGTAATTGTTTGGCTAATGTAGTTCGCAAAGAGGGTTAAAGCTGTGGGCATTTTGCATTGAAAAGTTGAAGGTAGAGTAGGTGTGATTATATAGAAATGCTTTTGACGAGTGCAAACTATTTTTCTGTCATCCTCTAAACTTTTAGAAGCTATTGTACCTCGGTGATTCCTCATTTCACGTTTTTAAAACGCTCAACAAATGTGCTTCCCATTCGTGTGTTGTATATTTAAAGCTCTGCGTTGTTTTTAATAATTATATTTTACGTACAAGGCCACTATCATGTTATATTTGTAAATAACAGGGAACAGTTAATGTGAAGTAAATGAAATTTGTGTAAGGAGTCATTAAATATTTACATGTAATTTTTGTTTTCTTCTCGACGCATTTTAGAGTTTAAGTTAACACGTGATTTGGTTTATTCCACAATACATGTAGCACATGAATATGAGGTAGTTTGTTATTGCCTCTTAAAATGGCCACGTGTCTCAACATGTACATGGCTCACCGAGGGAACACCGGTTCTGTAGTTTATTTTAAACAAATTTACTGTATATTGTGATTGGTTTATGATAGTAGCAGTTGTTGGTATCAAATGGACTGGAAAAGTAGTATAGTGTAACTTGGTTCGCTGAATTAATTTATCAAGTCGGTCATGTATTTACTTTCTTTCATTTGTGATAAATTTATGATGGGCAATTTTACTCATGAAGCACATTTGGTAAAAAATAAAAATATTAAGTTGTTATGACGATGTTGCTTATACTACTTCGTTTTAATAACAATAAAGTCAAATGCTGCTACTGGGGTGATATGTTGGTAAGAGAAAAGTGCATTGGCAGAGATTGTGCTAAAAGATGAATAAAGACAAAATTTTCTTTTTCTGTTCTATTTTTGAAGGACATGATCACTAACCGCCAGTCAGTGGTAGTGGTATGCGCTAGCATAATTGAATGAAGTTTTGCATTAAAATTATGACACTGGGTTAGTATGTGAGCAAATAATGTCATATTTTAGTGTCACCTTAGTTGTTTGACAGGTATGTTGATGCTAAACATTCAAAATTGCTGATTAAATTTAGTGTGTTGAGTTTAAAACTACTCGGCTAATTATTTGCAATGAATCACTGTCGGGCCTGCTAACCAGTACAAATGTACGTTTATTTAAAATCGGTATTTTTCGTCTACATGCATGTGTATGCACATTAATGACTGCATAGCATCATATACGACAAATGAACATAAAGCGTTACGCAGCACGCCATAAATATGACATTTAAATATTTAGCCTATACAATGTCTTTGACAGTATGTTTAACTATTGTTGGGTTTATATCTTTTACAGAGATAGATTTTTCAGGGGCTCCAATTAGATTACTTCCAAGTAACTTAATTTAGTGTAACTAGACGAATATTACATTTTCATGAGAACGTGTCTTTGTTTGAGTCGACTCTTGCACACGTACATCTGACTCCGACGTTGAGAAAGGCATCTCTTCAAAAAAGACAGCTGACTAGTATTTATACGCATAGTAGTACACGACGATACTATATAAAAACAGCAGCTACCACAAACCAACAAACAAAAGCGGAGCGAGTCCGCAGCGAGCACTAACATTTGTGAAGTGATCATATATATTTTTTAATTAAATTTTACTGATACTTGTTTAGTTTGTGTAAAAAAAATTAGGAAAATATAGTTAACGACGATACAATATACGGCTACAACCTTGTGAAAGCCAAAATGGAAGAAGTGAAAGTTTCAATATCCATCAAGCCTTGAAATTAAATTCATTGAAATGATACTACTTCATTCATCATTGTGACAGTGACGACTATAAAGAACATTAAAGATGGTAGTGCTCAAATATCTATCCATGTGTAAAATTTGGCGTTAATTGACAGAAAATTGGCATCTAGACAATTTCATTCACTGGTCCGTCATCCGGTGTTGGCGTTGTTGGTTGTCCGTTATCATCACCATCAATCTTGTTACTTGTATAGCTCTTGTGACCAACTATTTTTACGTGATTGTTTAAGTTAGATGCGAAATGAGCAGGTAAATATGAAATAATCATAGCATATCCCCCCGTTAGCGTTAGTTTAAGTTGATATATTGAATAAGGAGGACCCTTTGGTGAAAAATTTCAAAAAAATATTTTCGGAAAAGTTAGGGTTAATTTATGTTAGATTTGGGAAAATTACGGAAACCTAAACTAACCTATATTTCCCAAACCTAACCTTAATTTACTCTAGCTGAACCTAAATTACCAAATCTAAGGAAATTAAAGAAGAAGAAAGAAGAAGAGGGGTTCACCTTGTGAAATATCACCTTAAACTACATGCCGGCCGCGTTGCCCTACCTTGAATTGTATTTTTATTAATTATAATAATAATGGAAATTAATTTTGGTCTAATTATGCAATTATGTCGGTCGAAATAGTCAAAATGGAATGGAAGAAAGAGCGATTATCAACGTGGAGAATTGTTTAACGTCAACCGTGGGAAAGGACGACAACAGACGAGGGACTGTCGGAAGTAAAAGTTGTAGAAAATCCGTTAAAAAAGTAACAAATGAAGGAAGAAGCAACAGGAAAAATCAGGATAAAAATGTGGCGAAGGATCTCGCCTGCGCCTCCACAGCGACTCAAGATAAGAAAGCGCGTTCTGAAAAACGTAAAAATGCGTACCTGATGCTGACAACCAAAGAATCCTGTGAAGAAAGGAGAGAACGTCTGGACAAAGCGAAAGCGGCGACAAATCGACGAAGAGCCAACGAAACCCCGGAACAGAGAGCGAAACGCCTGGAAAAACTTCGGTTGGCAAAGCAACTTCGGAAAGCAAACGCCACTGCAGAAGAAAGAGAAGAGCGCCTCCATGAAGGACGTATGGCCAAGAGGTGTCGGAGGGAGAATGAATCCCCGGAAGAAAAAGCGCTGCGACTGGAAAAAAATCGGTTGGCAAAAAGGAAACGGCGGGCGGGAGAAACGGCACTGGAGAGAAAAAAGCGCCTGGAGAAACGCCGTTTAAAGAAACGGCAAAAAAGCAACCAAGTAAAGCAAAAACGGTTGGAAAGGAAACCGCATGATAGTCGAACATTGAAAAAGGAAACCACGGAGGAGAGAGAAAAAAGACTGAAAAAACAACGAATTTCTAATAGACGACGGCTAGCGCGGGAAACCCCAAGACAAAAAGAGAAACGGTTAGAAAATCAAAGGAGTTTAAATAAACGGCGGATTTCCAATGAAACGGAGGAGGAAAGAGAAAACCGTTTGAGTAAATACAGACTGGCGTATTTAAAACGGAAAAATAACGCGGAGAATCGTCAGAAGAGAAAATTTTATCAGATCATAGCGACCATGAACATGACAGAAGAAAAGCGGGAGCAACAGAGGAAATGGACCTATTTTTATCGACAAGCTAACAAGGAGAGGTTGAAACGAGCAAATCTTTCGGAGGAACAACGCCAAAAGCAAAGGGAGGTCTACAACAACTGGCTTCAGGGTCTCTCCCGGGAGAAGAGAGAACGCCGCGCCGAAAGTGTGGCCAAGGCCCTTAAAAAATACCAGAGGAAGCGTATGGCAGAGATGAAAGAGGATCCGGAGAGGTGGACACAGTTTCAACAGCAGCGCTCTGAATACCAGCGTCAACGGTATTGCCAACGAGACCCCCGAACAGAAGCTGCGACGAAGACGGAAGGATATGGTCAATCTGGCGAAGGCACGTCTGAGGAAGAAGTTGGAGCAAGACGGCACCTCCCCTGAAGAGATACAGGGGCAGTTGAAGGCCCTTGGGGAAAGAATGTGGAAGGGGTATTATCCCGAGGGAGATGTCCCTCCTCCAGGAAAGAGGGGCCCAGCCAAAAAAGTAGTTAAGCCTCCCGTAGGTTCCGAGGATTTATCCACCCAGAATCTAAGTGAGGTGGTGTGTCTCATTCAGTCGGAGGTGGTTACCACCACTGTGGAAAACTATTGTATTAGTAGTGACGCAGCGTTTTCCGAAGTGTACACGGATTATTCCCCACCTCCAAGTAATTTAGGAGACACGGAGGAACCGGAGGAACACAGGTATGTCGCCCCAACCCCAATTCCGGAACTGGTGGAGTGTTCCCACTGCTCTCAAAATTTTACCACAGACGTGGAACTTCGATCTCATATTTTATTGTGCCACCCTGAAAAGTGTTGGAACTGTCCAAAATGTGTGGAAGTGTTGCTATCTCCTACAGAGCTATCCCAACATTTCAAAGCCGTTCATAACACTGAAAACAAAGCAACTGAAAAACCGGTTGTCGGTGGGAATTTTGTGTGCATGAAATGTTCGTTTAAAACAGTAAAACAATTTGAAACACGAAGTGACTTATTTTCGCATGTGAGAAAGAAGCACCGTAAGTGCTATTGGCCCTGCGAGGTTTGCCAACTGCTGAAGTACTCGGAGGAAGCCCTTCATCTTCACCGTCGTGTATGTCGTCCTTTTCCAAAAACGTGATATTCAGAATCTGTCACCTGTTCATATTGTTTCACTTCTGTAGAAAATTATATTGCTCAAAACAGTCAATAAAATGCATTCAATTTAAAAAATCGCACCAATTTTTAAATCTCAGTTTTTTCCAATTTTTTGTTGTTTACGTCTCATACAGAAATTGTTACGATTATGAAATTGTCACCAAATTTAGTCCTTCAAAATCATAATCCCTTGGCATAACATAAAATGGCAAAAAATTACTTAAATGGGTTCAGGGTTCAGCATGTTTGCTGTAATGTAATTTTGTAAACATTAAATGTTACTGGGTTGAAGTGACGTCGAAATAGGATTGAAAATTGAGATATTTTGTAATTAATTAATGACTTGAATCTTTGCTGCATTATATATTTTGAGTTTATTTTTGCCGATTTTCTCCAAATGAAGTTACTTCACAGTTGATGTTGATATTAACTTTTAAAAATATCTCTCGATGCCAGTTTTTGTTCAGTTTCCTGAACTGCAACGATACCTCAAATTCTCCAATGGAAATGGCCTCTGTGTTGCTTTTACCGTTTATACCTCCCCGAAACAGCTGTTACAGGTTTTGGAATTGGAAGGAGGGTGTATGCGGAAATGTGAGGAGACAAAGGAATATTGTCGGTTCGTTCCTTACTTTTAACATTTGGG
>JAHZNE010004685.1:0-13791 GCA_027744055.1 Callyntrura sp. NNG-2020 | reverse complement strand
TGTCTTTTAAAATCAGCATTGCTTGTTTTGACTAGTGGTAGAGGGTCAGTCTTCCTAACACGAAGTATTTGCTTGTTTTCAAGCTTCCTAATTCTGTTCAAATTTTTCAAAATGAGACGTCTGAGTTCACACGAAAATTCAGGCAAGCAAGAATTCAGTATGCGTTCAACTATCTGTTGCTCTGTTGCTGTTGGGTTGACCTTTAAATATGCAGTATGCATTTCCCATGCGTATGACTCAAAAAGTTCATTCAATGTTTGGGTACTAGCATACAGTTTTGTAATTAGCATGTCTCGACTGTTATCACAATCCTCATATGAACAAAATGCGACCTTGAATGAATCCCAGTCGGTGAAACTAGGACGTTTAGCTCTGTACCACGAAAGTGTGTCACTATCTTCATGAAACATTCTTCCTACTATTAAATGCCAGCTAGTATTAGGTACATGCTTAAGAGTGAAGTACTCTTCTGCCTCAAGCAAGAATCCTGCAGCAGTCATGGAATTTGCGTCATATTTGATGAGAGGCATACCACCAGATGTATCATAAAAAACAACTTCAGGTTTAAATATTCTCCGTAAATTATTTTGTTGGACATGTCATATATTGTGACCACAGCATTGGGTTATACTAGCACGGTTTCAAATGTTATATGTATATATAAGTAGCTAGTATTTTCAGTATAGTTATGTTTGATAAGATGTTCACCATTTCCAATTAAGTTTGGTAATATGACGAATCGTCGTCGGCGCCGTCCATGAAATAGACTACTTACTATGCCTAAAATTTCCTATTAATTCCATCAAAACTAATTGGTTTCTGAAAACGGTTATCTTTTTAATGAATATTATACATCCATCGGTATTCAGTTCCTCAGATTGTTGCTGCTGATAGCATAATATTTCGTAAATGAAAAAAATACCATTAAAACCCACACGCTACTAGTTACAACTAAAGCATATCCCTTTAAGGAGAGACTAAGGAGAAGTGTGTTTTTCAATTGAAAAATACTTTGATTTACTTTGTAAATGTTGGCACCCCTGCCAAATCAACAATTGTTAAGTGAACAACAGTAAGCTACATATAACATAAACAAATTACAACATAAAAACATCAACGCAAACACGATGAGCATACTAATAAACAAACAAGTCTGAACCTTGTCCAAAAACTTCAAAACAGTTTTTGTTATTATAACAGGAGAAACCCTTCTGGCCAATATCAAAAAAATATTTTTGCCACTCAACATCCATCCATCCAATCATCAATACAACGGCGGATTTGTAGAATTCTTTAGTGTGTTTCCTTACTTAGAGCCACCTCTCAATTCATCTCATTCGTCATAAAATTCAACAGTGTTTCACCATGACGATAAAAGTTGCTCTTGTCGCCCTGCTCCTACGTTTCGTAGATCTATCGGAGGCCCTAAACGTTGCGCTTTCTGAGTATCAATTTCGAAATGAGGGTTACGTGGACTACAGTATTGGAAATTTAGCAGAACGAGTGAATAACTTTGCCCCGTGTATGATCCAACTAATAAACTACGAAGGCATAGATCTATCCGTCGGATTTACATATCCCATCTTCTTGGCTCGTTATGATACTGTAATGTTAGACCCAACAATTGAACGTCTGCGGAGGATCTACGTATTGCATTATGAGACGGTCAGAAAGATCAAAGCCAACGCTTCCATGGTGGATATGTGGAACGAAGCTACATGGAAATATGTGGGGTTATCCTACATTCAAGACCAACTGAGAACAAAATTTCGGTTTTGGACATGCGAGGTTAAAATGCACCTGCTGCCCCCTTCGTTGTCTGTAAAACAGCATTTTAATATTTTCTTCTTCCCCATCACCAGAAACGGCATTTCTGTGGATGTTCTTAGGCTTGCCAGGATTAGCAGGATAGCGTGGCAGCACGCTTTTAGTAATACAAGTGACTTATTCATGGAAACGCAAAGTCGGTATGACATTCTAATTACACTACCAGCATATGACGCCAGAAATGCTTGGGTGGAAGGATTGTTTCAGGAAAAGGTTGCGGCTACGTCCAGCTGGCACATTTTTCACTGGACCCTAGCGCTCACTACAAAGCGACCCCTGACGAAACAGATACCCGTCTTGCTTTTTAGCACCGTATACATTTATTGCTATGCATGCACCGGTCCTCCGAAATTCTACTCTGCAGACATGCATTGCATTCAAAACACTAACTATCCCTATCACTGCGTGGATAAGCTGGAAGAAGGCATAGTCTTAAAATGGTTGAGTATGGGAATCTGGAACATAACCGGACATTTATGTCCAGGCAGTACCAAAAGTACGATTGCCTTAAATGCGCGCGAATTTAATATAGTTCCGTTGACACACTGTATGATGTTTCACGTTCTGGGTAACAATTCAACATACGACGTCCGTGCCTGGAAATCCGAGACACTTGATCGGTTCGACTATCCAGCAGTATCAATGGCCGGCTCATTTCTGCCTACCCATTTAAAACTTCCCCTCTACCGATATTTTCTTTCCTTTGTCAGCTGCGGGCAACGTGGCGGACGGTTACCGTACCAAGAATTGCTTTCCCCGTACGCGGCATCCGCTTGGGTGCTTATCATCCTGACTCCTGTGGTAATGGGAGTTGCATTGACAGGGTTCACAATATTTTATGAAAGGTGGATTAAACCACAAAATACAGTGGACGGAAGCATTACCACAATAGCAAGCATCATTAAGCATTTTAGTCACTTTGTAACTGCCGCCGTAAAAACTTTACTTGAACAAGGCTTGTATGAAGATAACGACAATCGCTTCTTACGCACTTCCTATGTCTTTCATTTTACGTATCGCTTCTTACGCACTTCCTATGTCTTTCAACTTACGGGCGTGTGGTATCTCCTTTGTTGCTCAGTACTATCTAATGCATATAAGAGAGGGAGTATATCAAACTTGGCGTCACCGGTTCCCCCTATTCCGTACGCATCAGCAGACGAACTCATAAATGACAATTTCACAATTTACACCGGTTGGGAAATCGCTCGTATTTCATTCGACGTAGAGAAATACAACAGGTCAGCCGTGCTTGAAATGGCACATCGTAAAAACACATCCATAGGAGTACACTGAACTTGAACTTGAACTTGAAACGGGCTACATAGTATTAATGTCATCTCTCTTAATTAATTTATTAATACAAGATGAATGGACCGTTTTAGATGAATGCCAGCACATCACGTACTACAAGTTCTCTAAAAGAACGGAAATAATTTTGAATCACACAAAAGTTGTAGCTTTAAATGAAACCGCGCCAAATAGGGGTTTGTCCCGTAGCGAGAAAGAGAAACCTTACTATTATTTCTCGTATTTAAATCAATGTAGGAACTCATTAACTGCAACTTATGTGAGAAGCAAGACGGCGCTGAATTTCAAAACTTTATATAACACAAAGTATGACACTTTTTTTAAAGATATTCCTTTGTCGTTTTCAAATGAACCAGAGACTCCAGCAGTGCATGGATTAAGGTTTAAGGGATGGATACCACGGGAGATGTTATTAAGAATAAATGGTTTGACGACTAGCGGAATTGTTCACTGGCACTTTGAGTTCCGAAAACGATTTATTGAATCGAAAAATGCGCTGCAAGATTTTCCAAGAAAATCAGTTTTTTATCCAGCCAATTTATCCGGTACCATTATGGTGGTCTTTGTTGTTTACGGGTTGCTGCTTTCATTGTGTCTATTTGGGTTCGTGGCTGAAATAATCCTAAATAGAATCAAGCTCGTTTTACTTGCGATTTACCGAAAATAAAGAAAGTTGGCGATATACCTACGAGTTTTAATAATAACATTCAGATCGCTAACATAAATACATTAATTATTTTTCTTATGAAATTATCATTAAAATTATATCCCTATCTCTACTACAATACGAATAAATGTACTGCGCACTGTGATCACATTACTTTATATTGAAGCAAATTTAGATTTTATTATGTTTGTTTAGCTTGACTAATTTGATTTATATATATATTGATACGTATCAGTTACTGCCAGTGATATCTTACATTTTAAAACGGTTTGCTTTAAACAATTATACTTTTCTAAAACGTAGAATAACTAATATGAAATAAACACATTCTTTAAAATAAAATGTTCATAATTTCTATAAAATGGTAAAAGTGTTGCACACTCAAAATATGGTCCCCCATTAAAATAAATGGATGACAATTACGCAATCAAATCAATACATCTCATTTTAATTTGTTGAAAACATCAAAATATTTAGAAATTGAGCAAAATGTGTTAATTCCAGGCATTTATTGCTTAGATGACACTTATATTACGCTCCAAATTGCAGGTATTATTTGGGAAGCTATGCCATTTTTTAACAATTTCATGACTAGAACTATAGTGTGCCTTGCGCATTTATATTTAAAGCTTCGGTTTGCAAAACTAATTTTCCAGCTATTCACACAATTTAGATAGAAACATTATTTCTGATTGACAATTTAAAATGTGATTATGGACATGAAGAGTATTCTCTGAATTTAGCATGTGTATATGTTCAATATTAGCACATCTACAACTGTCTATCAGAGAATCAGGGAGCACAAAAACCAAAGTTCTCCTTAAAGGTTTTTCACGGTTGCTATATCTTTCCCCAAAAATGTTTTCACCTCTGGCGTTAAGACTTCTCGGATTTAGATACGGCATTATGAAGTATACCGGAGTGGCATTTTTTGACTGGAATTACACAACGATGAGAGTGCGCAAGTCACATAACTTCCTATATTGGACATGGTACGAATTAAATGTAATTGTAAATCTATCACGTTTGAAATTTACTCAAAAATGTCATTCCTACTCAGGTTAATAGGAATTCCCGGTGGCATCATATTTTCACTTTTTATGCTGATTCATCAACTGAGCATCATATTTGAGAGCGACAAGGACCAGAACAAGGAGGACGTGGAGTCTGTGGTAACGACAATAGTAGGTTTTGCGGAAGCTGCAATGATTTTGTGTGTATGCTTGGTCGGTGTAGTATTAGCTGGACATCGCGATGAATTTATTCACCTCATGAACAACATTTTGGAGTACGATAAAAGGATGATAAGTAAGCTTAACTTATATTGCATTACGTATGCGTGGACATGAACATAAATGAAGGTTGTTGTGAATACTTATACACATTCCATAGGCGAGCTTACATCAGGTGGAAGAATGCTGGACAGAAAACACAAAATGGAAATACGATTTCAGGAAATGCTCCTGGTCGTCACAAATGTATGCAGTATGGTTCTCCCTGTTCTATTGACTCTCATAGTCACCCACGAATTGGAACCCACCCGGCGATTAATGAGTGACTACTTGGAATACAAAATTACTCTTACATTTGATTGTTCCCACGTGCTGATAGCAGTCTACATCCTGATCTTTGCAATGTCAAATAACATCGTGATATCCGCTCTAGTCGTGTGCGCTTATACTCTGGTGACTTCGACCACTCTTGCAGACATCACTGTAGAAGATCTCGTGGATGGTCAGAATTTGTTCAGGGCACGATATATGTTCCGAACACGGGGCCTGGGAGACAAGCGCGATGAAGAAGTTGCAATATTGTACCGACATCAGCAGTTGTTCAACATATTATTGAACAATATCATGGCGACAATTCTGATTGCGTTTCACCATGTCGCCTGCCTTGCCGCGGTGGTAAGTTTGCTGTATTTCGGAATTGCGTACAATCGTGTTCTGCAAGAGGTTGGTGTGCTGGGTTATGCCATTGTCTTTGGATCTGTGGGAACTGTATTCTTTGTAATGTTTTGCGAGTGTTACATATATGGAAAGCTGACATCAATTAGTACCGAGTTTATTCAGCACGCCAAGAAATACGTTCGTCGAAACACGATGTTTGGTCGTGTTTCTCCTTTCATGTGGAACAAGCATACCCCTTTTATCACATTCAGAGAGAAACCTTTCTTATGTTTTGCGAGCAATGCTTGGATAAACTTATGGACCTACTGTTAACGTAAATTAGTGTCGGTTTCTTGTTTCATCGAATGCTTAATTTTAATTGCTGCTGTCCAATATATTTCAAAATAAACATTTTCTCAACTCTAAGTTGAATAAAACATTTCTGAATATTTCTAAAGTTGGCTTTAAGTGGAAGTGTAAGAAAAAATTTCTCCGATATAAAGTTTATATATTTTGTATTTTGTAATGTGGTTTTCTGCTTGTTAACCACTTCATACATTTTTAGGAATTTACTAAGGTTTCGGAATTTTATGTTTTACCATAAGGTAAAATGGTGGTACACGTACCAATACAAAAAAAATGAAGTTCTTAATATTTATTAATATTCCAGATTGATAGTTTAAATAAAAATAAATACCGGGAGGCGCGGTTGCACATAATACTGTATATGCTTGTTGTAATGCACCGTATCAATATATATAATATTGATTGATTGATTAGTTAATAGAAAGTATTTTGTCCTTTTAAATGTGCCAATAACTCATCGTTTTGTCCCACAATGCTGTAATCGCATCCGCTTTCTGTGTTGTAATAAGGTTAACCAAAATCATGAGGACAAGTAGATTAGCTCATAAATTACTCTCATAACTAGAAAAGGCAGACTAACTGTAAGGAAGCTTTAACAGGGTGCAAATGTAACTAAGGTATGTATATATGAAAGTGTGTGCAGAATTTGTCATATTTTCGCGCATTACGACCTGAAGTGTAGAGACTGAATGGAAATATGATAATCTTCATTTGTTATGAGACAACTCAAAATCAGGGCATTTGTTCAAAATTGTCTTAGAACGAAATAATTGCCAAGTGCAACTATTTTTATTTAATATAAAACTTATAGTTAATATAAACGTGAGGGTGGTTAACCCAAGAACTTGTAGAAGAAATAATGGTTTAAAATTATGATATCCACTTTAAATAAAAAAAGAGGAGGTAATCATTCTACAAAGTAGAACATACTTAGCCACGTTGAGGAAAATGCTCAACATTGTATTTTCCTTTACATAAACAGCATGCCTTTAAATACCAAGACTGCTTTATACTGTCATTAGAAATTTAAGTTAATTTACTGCGAAAAAAACTTAGTTTCAAACAACAAATTGATGCAGCATGTAACCTAGATCATTGCATTGGTGGAATGCAGTAAAGGTTCACGAAAGAGGTAAAGAACCACTTTATTTATTAAGAGCTAAAATTCAGATAATTTACAAAATCGTTTTGGCAGCAAGTTTCTAAATCTATGTTGAGAACACACTTATTCTTCATAATTTCCATATTAAATTGTTGCTCAAATAAGCAAAATGGTATTGCAGCCACTGTTGTAATGTATCATACCATCGAAGCCACAGCATTAAATATATAGCCTCAATTTTAAATCCATTTCAGCATTTTAGTTTTCAAAACTGCATTAATTATAAAGTTGTATTGAACATAATCTCTTACCAAATTTCTTCAAGCATAAAATCATTTACATATCCAGTACGCAGACTTTCAGCAAAATGTCGACGGAGGGTTCCTGAAGTTGAGAATTATTCTGTGACATACTTACAAGGCTGTTTTCAAATTAAACTGTTATTTGCAGGATTTTTGCTAATTTCAAATATAATTTTCATATTAGTTGACATTTACGTAATTTCATACGTTCAACTGTGCGGATAATACAGGCCACAATATGTCTTCCAGTTTGGACAGAAAGCTGAGCAAACTTGACATCCTTCGCGGCTAAATACCTGAAAAATGTTTTCCGCACTAACGCTGAAACTGTTTGCATTTAGAATATACTGCATGAAGTTTGGCATGTCGGCCTTTTGTGACTGGGACTATGCATCCAATCGAGTTTGCAAGTCACACGTCTTCTTCTATTGGAACTGGTACTGTTAAGCCCCTTTAACATTTCACACATTTTTACTTCATATTATTATGACTTATTTTATTTGCAGGTTGGTGTACCTCTTCGGCGGATTTATCTTTTCTGTACTAATGCTCCTACGGCAAGTAATATGCACATTCGATGACGAAAACGAAGATGTTCAACCTATGGTGACTACAATTTTGGGCTATACAGAAGGTTCAGTGATGCTCTGCATTACAATGATTGGGATAGTCATGTTGCAAAATCGACCGCAAATTATTGGCCTCATGAATAACATTTTGGAATACGATGCGACAATGATAAGTAAAAATTGAAACTATACTGTCAACATATGCAGTCAATAGAACATTAACGAGGAAATAAAATGTTAACCCCGTGTTTGCTGTATAGAAGCGCTGACCGAAAATGGAAAACAATTAAGCCGGAGACACAAGATGGAAATGCGGTATCAAGAACAGATTCTATTAGTTATAAACGGCTGCAGCATTACGCTCCCTATTCTATTCTGCCTTACACTAACGCACGAGCTTGAGCCTACCCGACAGATGGTGAAAGACTGGTTTGAATTTGAAATACATCTAACGCCGGGCTGCATTCACATCCTGCTTTTCTTTTACTTTCCCATATTTTATGCTTCCAATTCGACCATACTTTACTGCCTCCTTTTCAACGCCTACATTAGCGTTACCTCTCACGCTCTTCAAGACATCACCATACAAAAGTTTGCTCAAGGGGAAAAATTGGCGCAAGCACGGTACAAATTCGTCACGAGGGAGCTCGGTACACGGAGTGATGTCCAAGTTATGACGCTGTACAAACACCAGCAGTTGTTCAATTTACTGCTCAATGAAATCCTGGCTACCATCCTGATTGCCTCTCATCACGTCGCCTTTCTACTAACCATTCTTAGCCTACTCTACTTTTCCATTGTTCACACCGATGCTCTGCAGGCGCAGGGAATTACGGGTTATTCCACCTTTTTTGTGACTTTTGGCACTGTGCTCTTCATCATCATGTTTGAATGCTTCATGTTTGGAAACCTGGCATCAGTAAGCATGCAGTTTAACTACCATGCAAGACGAGTTGTGCGGCGGAATACGGTCTTTGGACGATTTGCTAGGGCGTGTCAAACTCTCTACGTGGAAGAGGCATATCCCTTCTATCACATTGATAGCGAAACGTTTCTGCTGTTTTGTCAACAGTGCTTAGATAAGCTGTTGACACTATTGTTAATGTAGGTATATGTCAGTAGGTGGCGTTGTTGGGGTTTTCCAGAAAAAAACTACATACGAATTATCTTTTTAGTTATTTAACGAACCATTCTTATAAATGGGTGTGTATATGCTTAAGTTTTGTATTTTGTAATAAGGGATCCGCAATTTGTACAAAACGTCAAAATAAATAATAGCTGCAACTGCTGCCACGTATCATATTAGTCGTATTAGAGTAATGATATTCGGTTGTCTGTAATTCCATAAATGTTACCAAAAATTTGCTTTAAATTACTGGAACTAGCCGTAACGTAGAAAATGTATATAAATGGAGAAGATTTTCTTTCGTGTCGTAAGGAATTACTTACTAAGAGTATTAGTTACATGTCCAACGAATTATGAACAAAAATGTAAATAGGTTTTATCTGGGTAAATCATTATATTATTATGTTTTATATGGCGACACTATTTTCAAAAAGGTTTACAAGTTACAAAACTATCTGTTTTTCAAGTAGTTTAGCTTAAATATTAAATAAGTATTTTAAGTAATTAGTCAGAACAAGCAAACAATTTGATGAGCAGCATTTATAACTGTTTTTACACATTTGTGTGCGAAAGGCTGTATCAAGAACATGTTAAGTGTAAATTCAATTTAATAAGTCCCGCTCATGTGGCACTTATTGTGATACTACAGCACAGTGAAACAGAGACCTCAAAAACAGAGACCAGAGATGTGATTTCATAGTTGAAATCTGTAGATTAAGAACGAATTTGACATGTACATGTTCAGTTGGAAATTTACAAGATGAACAACCAACTATCGTTGAACCTATTGACGTCAATAGGAATTTAGCGTACAATACTATACTTACTCAGATAGTGTACGGTAGTTAATTCATAAATTCACGATGTCCCATTAAGCAATTTACGTCTTTTAAATCGGTAGAAAAAACCTAATTACAAAAAAGAGTTCTTCTTACACATCATTGCATACGATTATTGAACTTAAGTCTAAATTTCTTAAATACAAAATCGAGAATGATATGCATGGCCCAACATAATGTTTGCTACTTTCTAGTACCAAATTGTGTGTAACTAACAATAATTGGTTTGTTCAACCGATCTACATGTCCATTATACATACATGAAAGTTCCAAGTAAAGTAAACTTCGTAGCAAATATGATCCTATGGATAAGAAAGAATGTACAAGAACGAATACATTGCCCACCACTTTAAGCACTAAAATAGGTTAATGCTGCAAATTAAAGGAAATTAAGGTTTTGATATTGGGTAAAGTATTCAAAACCGTAGTTGTTTTATGCGATGTAACAATGGCATTCATTGTAAGGCATCAATTTCACAGTAAATCACAAATGGCTCTATCAAATTGTATAGGCACAGAATAATATGGAACACGCTCGAATTGTTGTTTACTGCGCTCAATTAGTTATTACAACTTTTAAAATATCTAATACACCAAACTTCCAGCTTGACTTTGAGAGATAATGGTAACTGGAATTGAGCTGATTACGTGCCATATAAAATGGACTATTATAAAATTAAACAACAACTTTAGGTTTTTCGGATAGTTTTTGTATTACAGGTCATTTTACAATAATCTCTCCCGTTAAACACTTGGAAGAAGAATTACGAGAACTTAACTCCCAGTGAGACTGCCAAGTATAGATTTTGAAAAATTGAAGTTAGTTTTTAGTAAGCTTGGGGCCACCGGCATATCTGTAAAAATGTTTTCTTCACTGGCATTACGGTTACTTGCGTTTAGAATTAACTGGATGAAATTCAGCGGAACCGCCCTTTGTGTCTGGGACTACAAAACCATGCGAGTGGGCAAGTCGCACAACTTCCTCTACTGGAACTGGTACCGATTAGCCCCCTAATCATTTCAGTAAAATTGTTACCGGAATATTGCATTTGTAAATGTATTTGCAGGATACTTCACCTCTATGGAGGACTTGCCTATTCATTAATATTGCTTCTACGACAACTAATGTTCACATTTGACGACCAGAATGAAGATCCTCAGCCGGTCATTGCCACAATGTTTGGCTATGCAGAAGGTGTAGGAATGTTGTGTATTTCTATGATTGGCATTGTATTATTGCAAACTCGAGAGGAAATTATCGGTCTCCTGAACAACATTTTAGAATACGATGGAAGAATGATACGTAAGAACGTTTTTCATGGAAATATTTACTCATGCAAATCAGACATTTTAATAACATTTCTATTTCATATTTAGAGGCGTTGACCAAAAACGGAAGGACATTAAGCAGAAGGCACAAGATAGAAATGCGGTTTCAAGAAGTGCTGCTAACTATTATAAATGGCGGCACCATCATATTCCCCGTTCTCTTTTTGCATGTCTTAACAAATAGGCTGGAACCCACTAGAAGGTTGATGGAGGAATGGTTCGAATTTGACATTAAATTCGCGCCAAACTCTATCCACGTATTTTTGCTCGTCTACTTTTCCATGTCATCATCTTCGAACTCGATAGTGCTCATTGTATTTTTGGTAATCGCCTACATTAGCGTTGCTTCTCACGCCCTTCAAGACATCACCGTAGACAACCTGGCTAAAGAAGAATGCTTAGTTCAAGCACGCTATAAAATGGCCACAAAGGCACTCGGCACTTTGTGTGATACCCAAATAATGCGATTGTACGAACATCAGCAGTTATTCAATTTACTGCTCAACGAAATCCTGGCAACTGCATTGCTTGCCTTTCATCACGTCGCCTGTCTGATGACTGTGGTCACCTTACTGTACTTGTCCATTGCTCACACTGAAATTCTACAGGGAAGGGGAGTCGTAGGAATTACCATATTCGTCGGTGCCGTCGGTAGTGTAATCTTCACAATCCTGGTGCAATCCCTCATGTTTGGAAAATTGGCCTCAGTAAGCGATCAGTTCAGCTACCAGGCAAGACGAGTTGTGCGTCGGAATACGATCTTTGGGCGGTTTGCCAGGTCGTGTCAAACTTTCTATGTGGAAGAGGCTTATCCCTTCTACCACATTAACAGAGAAACGTTTCTGCTGTTTTGTGAGCAGTGTTTGGATAAACTTATGACGTTGTTGTTAATGTAAGCCGTAAACTGATTTGGGCTGGTACTTTAGGTTTACTTCCGAATTTTTCTGTAATATGTCACCTCTTACAACCACAATTAAACACAAATCAAGTACTCTTAAAGAGAGACAATAGAACATATACATAATAGTGCTAGATATGCTGAACCTACATAACATAAACTATTTGACAAATCAGTTTCAGGGGCAGCCCCCATAACTGTATACAGGCTTGTGTAATGATAATATATTGCAAATGTAGATACGATCTTAACTAAATATACCTGTCTGAAAACAGAAAAAATGCTTTTAAATAAAAGTGGAGGGAAAATTTAAATAAATCGTAATATATCTTTTTGAGTAACCTAAATATGTAATGTATATTAATGCTATTAAATTGTAGATATCAAATAGGTATACCAAATTCTCTGCAATTTTCAGTAGACATATTGTTCTGTATTAGTAATTTTCGCTAATGTTGTAATTATTAAAACCATTAGGTTTAAACTATTGCAATTATTTGAAATCAACGACAATTATTAAAATTGTCGACAATTTCTATAGAATGAGAATAGTATGACCGCTTATTAATTTTCGTAAATATTGCAGAAGCATCTAGTAATACTTCGCATTAATGCTCATTTTAAACTTCTAAAGCACATCAAAAACCACAACAGAGTGAATCCAGTAGTCCTTGGATGAAAAAGTAAATATATTGCTAAATAAAAATGTAATTTATGAAGGTTTATGAATACTTAACAAACTGTGAAATTATAGTCAAATCGGAAACGCATTTGATACTACAATGGTTTTGGAACTTTGCAAAATAGATGGGAAACAGAACAAAATCTAATTACAGTGTTTCTTATACAGCATTATTCCTTAACTAACAGTATATTTTGTTGCATACAACTTCAGAAAAATAATTTCTGATGACATAAGCCCCAATGTCAAACACCCTAACATCAACTTTATTTCTAAACATTGAAGATGTATTTGTGCCGCAACATGTGCATAATGTTCAGAATGCAAACACTAATTGTAGTCTATAATTTACAACAATGGCATTTAACACATTTATCTCAAACCTTCCATCACTCTTCTGTAGCTTTGGTTTCTGTAATTAACTGAGACATATATACATCAGTCATAGAGAAAGAGGTACAAGTTAAATTTTAATTTTCTAGATATGGAGACAATGGTATTTGTCTATTTATAGAAAAAGAGATTTAAGCAACAGCTTTAAGGAAGGATAAGGGTATAGCTTGCAGTGTGAATTACGGGGGACACTTGGAACCTGTTTGTTAGGAATCGGTTTCATATTTTCATTGCTCAAACTAATGTAAGACTCTGTGCCAAATCGGAGGTTACAACGGTTTGTCGTTTTGAAATTATTCAAAAAATAAGGTTTTTAGGTAGATAGGAAAAGTAGCAACGGAAATCCCTCAGTCATCTTGCCTTCTAGTTTGAACTGTGGTGTTATGGGGTAAACTAAGATTGTGGGAAAGTTTGACTAAGGCTGCACGGTCTTCTCAGTGCAGTAGAATTGCATTCATTTTGGTTGGTGTCTGTACTTGGCCTGACGACAG
>JAHZNE010004684.1:0-15158 GCA_027744055.1 Callyntrura sp. NNG-2020 | reverse complement strand
ATTTCTTCGCAAAATTGGGAGGGCACAGCGTTCGTGTAACTAAATATGAAGCACGTTTCTCCGGGACGGTTAACGTACGGTTCGAAGAAGGCGGTCATATCTTGTCCCGGGGGCAACCGACAACGGTGCAATACCGTGTGGTGCACGTGGCGTCGGTCATTTTCCGTAGGGAAGATTTTCCGGAACTGGAAGTACACAACATAACCTTAGGGAAGGTGACCTTGAAATTTTTGACGACACAACAGGATTGATACTTACCCCGACCATGTGGTGCTTCCGGGGAAGACTGGGAACTTTGTGAACGGTACACAAGTAAGCGGTATCCTTGGAAGACAACTGCTCTGAAACGGAAATGGTCCACACCTTCAAATTCCCTAAGCGGTCCAACCGTTTATTTCTATACGCGGCGTCGTGAACTCGCTGTGGCGTCAAGTCAGGGTCGAGGAGGTAGATCTGGAAGACCCCCCGGTTCTGGTAGTGGTACTCGATCTCGTCGTCTTTTTCACCGTACGCCCAAAGCAACGCAATGACGTCACTCTAAAAATAATTCGAACAAAATGTTAAGATCGTATTGAGAACCACACCAGATGTCTTTAATAACTTACCCCAATAGGCAAGTCATGGTGTTTGTCGCAAGTGTCAAAGGGTCTGGTAAAACTGAGGTAAGTATGACTGCCATTTTCCCGGGCGGCATTTAATATCCAATCTTGGCTAAGGTCTTCCACAGGCAGCTGATTGCCAATGGCGTGTCGATCCTAAGTATTACCCAAATTATTACACAATTCACCCTGGAATCATATCAATCCCGACAAAACACTTTAAGATAACCACTCACGGAAAAGTAGGGTTTCCCGTCGTGGGTCACCCCTCCAATGACGATATCGGCTCCGGACATTTTCCCCTTCCTCGACAACCCCAGGCCCACATACCCCTTGGTATTAACGGTGACATTAAATGTCACCTCTTTTGCCGCCCAATTAACGCTCCATTCCAACAAATATTTTCCCTCTCTATCTAAATAGCGGGAATGTCTAAACGCATTTCGCGAGAGCTGCGCACTTGTTACAGAAGCTGTGAGCACAACACTAGCCACAAAAAGAAATACCGTTAAACATGGCAAATTTAACGCCGTTTCCATGTTCCTTCTATCTCTCATTTTGTTTTTTGAGGGATCCTACAGGATCGAGCGTAAATGCTGAAATGACGTTGGAACATCCACGAGTCGATATTTTTAGTTTTTGTGCCTAGCTTATAGACGCTATGTCTTTTGTTTCCATGATGGGTACATGCAGCCTGAGAGTAAGGAACCGGAAGTACTCAGCAAACGCTAGTTTTAGAAGGGATGGGACATCGCGAGAAATAATTTGGCAACCATGATCACTTCATTGGGGATGGTGATGCCGTAAATAGATGTAGCTGCAACAACCAAATTGTTTCTGGTCACGGTACATTGAAGTGCCGAAGGCACTGTGTAGAAGGGGCAATTATGTAAGTTTATTGAGGATGTGCCCACTCGTAATTGCTATCTTATGTGTATTTATACAAATGTGTACTCTTCTTGATTTGTACATCAGAGGATATGGTGTGTAATGTGGGTACAAGAAAAGAAATGACCATATCTTGATCTTGTGAGTAGGTACTCATTGAACTGGAATATACCCAGATTATCTATCAAAACATCACAGTAATAGTTCCGATAGAAACATCAAATTAATTATAGTAATTGTGATCACCTCTACAGCGGCAATAATTGTTTCTCAAAATAAATTTGGCGATGGAAACGTTCTTTTGTGGATTTTATGGAGGTCATTGAAACAAAACGTGTCGTTTAGAAGGAGGAAAGGGGGGACAATGCCACACAAAGACAGGGGATATTTTTGCCCTTTTGTCTTGATCAACGGTCAACTACATTTAATTGAAACAGAAGCAAGTTCAATTAGTTTATGAATCAAGAACTATAAATATTTCGTGTAGTAAAGAGTATGCCACTTACAGACTTTGCATAAGTCGATTCATAGTTACGTGGAGTTCAGTGACATTGATTCCGCCGCGGATACATCAACCCATAAAGAGATAATTACCAACTACCTGCAAGAAGTTCTCTTGCACAATTTTAGTGTAAGATTGATCTATGGGTTTTTTGATTCTTTAATTGTTATCTAATTTACACAAAACATTTGTATCTCTTGTTAAGAAAACATAAGTAATCCCAATATAAATAATGTGGTATTACTACCAAGCTAATATGCATACTGTAAAGTCATCTCCGACTCCACACCAAACCTACTCGTTTGGTCACCTTAGCCACTATCTCTACTGGAGCCAAGCATCATCGTGTTGTGTTCTACTCTTTTCCCGTAACTTCCCTGTCATTCTCATATATATTTGTGTACCCCAATTCATCTATACTCATATTTATATATAAAACTACTTGTTCTGGTAGACTTCACTTCTTCCTGACTCATCTTGTCGAGTGTACTCTTCTTTACTCGTCTTGTCGAGCGTATCCTTCTTCTTATATTTTTCTTGTAAAATAAATTTCTGAAAGTCGATTCTTGAAAGTGTTTAAATAAACCTAGAAATATTGTTTTTAATTGGAAACTGGGAGTTATTGGAAACTTATTGAACAGGCATAGTTTCTTTGAAATTATTAGCCATCGAGTCATATCATTCTACCGGCTACATCTCAAAAGGCGTAGGTTATCATTCCCATCTTTACTGAAACCCAAAATAACCCACACCACAATAAATTCAATCGCTCTGCTTACCTGTAATTAAAACGTTTGATGTCGATAAATCACACCCATCTTGTATCAACGTCACCATGACATTGACACTTTAAGCACTCCCTTGACTTTGAGTAACACTAACAAAATCGTACTACAACAAAAGGACTTAAATGGACGCAAGACAAAAATGCAGTCAAAATTAATGATATAAACTCATAAATTAAGTCTTTAATGAGTCATAAATTATCTAGAAATTAAAGAAGAAACAAATTCAGCATCAGCGATGAGGAGAAACGGAAGTGGATGGTTTGTATGATTTAGCCATGGTTTACAGGAACCACAAGCGGCTTATCGTTCGCAATATTCATATCCCTTATTGCAAATGCTTTCATTAAGGCTTTGTTTTGAACAGCACACCATTATGTAAGCCACCCAATGCTGCCTGTGTAGTTATACGCCTTCAAGCTTTGTTCTATTATGGTTAATTTTATAACGACAGCAAAGTACCTCAAAATAGAATAAAACATACAAAATGTCAGAGATCAACGAAGTAATCTTTACTTGAGTACAGTTGTAATTGTTTTTGTTGTAGTACTGCATCCCGACATTATTTACGTGGGTGAGGAACATTTTCTTATATTTATAATATCTAAGAAGGTATGACAGTATTAACAGTTATATAATTATGGTAGCGTAATATTATTACGTAAGGTAAAGTGTAACCTGAACGTAATATAAAAGAAACCTGGCATGGTGGTATACCGGGGATGTACTAATATGTACGTGGAATATAATTCGAAATTATATAATTATAAAAACTAAAAATAGTAGTGTCACTTGTCTCTTGTTATTTTTTTAGCGTTTTATGTTTATAATGTTTTAATATTGTTGCCATACGTGGAAAAGACACGTGTCATTTAGGTCTATCTGAAGGTTTATCACCCATCTTACAAGTAAGAAAAAATGCTGAATAATTACGTTTTGCTCGAAGCAACTTATTTGTCACATTTTGTGCTAGCACAGCTTTACCCCACAGCACCCATTTTGCACCAAAAATCCTGGTTGTGCGTAAGAGTTTGAAATATTCTAATGTACAAAGTAAGTGTGTGCAGACTTGCTAGACTGAAGGCAAATGATGAAAAATGTTACAATTGACACCAGCACCTAAATTTTCAAAAATACACGTATCTTCACGATGGTAGCGTCACACATTATCATCATTTAAAAAAAATACAGTAAGTATTCATTAAACTTACGTTCCACAGCATACAGTAAGTTATAGTAAACTTGTTACTCAACCGAATCCCAACTTCGTTGTCCTGCAGTTCGTTTATTACTGCGGTAACCTCATTTGTCGGAACGACGGCCCGGTTGCCTTTTTGATACAACCAAGCCTTTAGCTCTCCTATCTACTCATATGTAACACAAAACAAATCATGTGATTTCTTCCACAAAGATGGTATTACCCCTCTGTACCATAACTTGTCAGTAGTGTAAACTTACGTTTGTTACCACCTCCGCTGACAGCACAAAAACGGCCAGGTTTGTACACGAGTACAAAAGCAAAACGACCTTGGCTTGTATCGCGGGATCAAACAAAAATGCGTCCAGACACCGCGCTTCGATAACAATAAAGGTCGCCATGAACCAAGTCAAAATGTCTCCAAAAGCGGCGCTGACCTCTTCACAAAGTTGCTTCATCGTTTCAAACGCTTCGTAAATTTCCTCCCAGTTGGGGGAAGTTATCGCCAGTACCGCCCCAGGTTTGGGAGCTTCCTCCCGCCCATTTTGTAAAAACCGTTTAAATTCAAGAGAGGTAGACCATACCGTTATGACGCTAAATACCAACCCGAATCCAACCACTAAATTGACGATCAGCGTTCTATTGGAGTACGCCACCCCCGCCAAAATTGAAACTATCCAGTCCAGTGGGGTGAGAACATCTGGAGCCCCGTCGGTGCCATTGGCACCTTGGGCGGTGGTCACAAAAAACATACGTCTGGCGTCTTCTACCACCGCTTCAGTTGTGAGGTACCGGGACCACAACCCCGTAATCAACCCAATTTGGTAGAAACTGGCCCCAAAACAAAGGGCGAACGCTAATCGACAAAACAACTTCCCTTGCCACCATCGAGACTGCACAGACAAGAAAGGGATCTTCTTATGGGAAAATTTATTCAAAATTTGGGAAAATTTCTCCTGGCCCAGCCAAAGCGTTTTTTGGGTGACGGCCGCTAAAAAAGACAAAAAAATAATGTGGAACGCGTGGAAATACAGCAGCGGATCGCGACTCTCCACCCCCAACGAGAATTCCAGCACGGTTCGGAACCTCCGAAGGTCCACAAAATAGCCCAGGGTGTAGAACACGGCACAGATGACCTTCTGTGGGAAATATTGGGAAACCGTAAAGTGCCCCGGGGACTGCTTACTTTGCACGAAGTGGTAGGGACAGAGGAATAAATAATAGCAAAAGTCGAAATACACCACGAGGAAATTGGTGTGGTAGGTGGAGGGGGAGTAGCTGGGGAGAGAAATTTTCCGGGGAAATTTCCACTTTTCCATTTTCCCCTCCTCTCCACTAAATTACGTCTGCTGTCACCACAAAAAGTGGCAATGGCAATCTTAATGCGCAAAAAGCTTCGTGCGATGCAATTACAGAATTAATTTGTCCAATAATTCGAACAAATTATCTGAACAAGACATCTATTTCATTAATTGTGTTTGCTTTTCCTATAAATTACTTGTTTCGACGTAAAGGGGAATACAATAAAAGGGCAAAAGGTCGTGTTTGTCATCTGTCTCTGTTTGCCTGGTGTACTATTTTGTTAGGGAATTTCATGACGACCGCAGAAAATAACCTTGGCGAAATTAAGTTATTAATGTTACGTAACTTTAGGCTGCACACCAATTAAAACAATGGAATGTACGTAGATAATGAATGAATGAGGGAGAATCGGTAGAGTAACGAGTAACTTGTGTAAATAGCAACAGATGCGTCATTAGAGTACATCAGAGGTCAGTATTCCAACTAATTTACGTTACTTTGTGTGATAACGGGAAAGGCGACACGAATTCTGCATCGTCTCCGTCAAAAAATAATAATTGCTAATTGTTTGGAACATTCACCATTGGGATTCTTCCACATTATCCGATTCTGGGAAAAGGAAGTTTCCGATGATTGCGTAATGCCTCCTTCCAAAAGCCTCTGGAATCGTGGGAGGTCATTGACCCCGGGGATGTTTCTTCTATCTGTAAAATATATCACTCTTAAGGAAAACAAGTAAAAGTGTTAAATGTTCACATGCAAATTGGAGCGGCAGTTTTTTAAATACGAACGCCGAATACCGCTGTGAACACAATTTCTTCAATTTTATTATCATGTTCAAATGTCTGTAAATCTCACACTGCATAAAACAATGCAACTGTTCCACGTGTAAATTGTAACATAGCTGTGTCCCACAATAAAAGGAGTCATCGCATAAATTAGGAACACATCGACATAATTATTCCCTCTGCATCCAGTTCCAGCCAGAAATATTAACATTTTTTTGTCCACCATCGCCGCAATAACAAGAGAGAAGAAGTGGTCATCTCGTCTGCGCTGAACTGGATGCTATAGTATGACTAACACCATCGTAGTCAAAGCACGATAAATGTTTTTTTTTTTCGCAGAAGACTCAGTATTGGTGTTAACAACCCCTCTCGGCTCTTAAGAGCGTCCCAATGAAAGCTTCCGCCATAAAAGATAAGAGTGTTGAGTCAACACCGCTTTAATTAGTTCCATCTTTAGTGAAATACAAAAAAAGTAGGACACATTTTTGTATTAACTTTTCTGTATGAATGAAGTCGGCTTGAGACGTGCACTCTTAAAAAAAGTAGAACAAACCAAAAAAAATGCAAGACAGGAAACATTTGTCGTTTTACTTTTGACCGGGTTGGATGTAACTTGTGGTTATCTGCATCGTGTTCCCAATGAAGGCTTATCTACTAACTGTTTCCCTGTTGGTGGTGGTCCACTGGACAAATTTGGGTAAATTTTAATTAAAATTGAATTTAAATTATGTTATCTTTAAAATATCATGTATTTTTCTATAGGTCAATGTAACCGAGCCGAAGCATTTTTGGACCTTCTCATGGAAAAATTCCCGAGTTACCTCGCCGCCAATAATCTCGACCCCTCTCCCCCTTACCCCGAGCCCATCGCGATGAACCTAAACACTTCCAACGTTCGAATGGACATGGTCGTAACCGACTACCAAATCCACGGCTTGTCCCAGCAGCGGCTCGAAAAGTACTTTCGGAGTGTAAATTTGACGGAAGGCTTCATTTTGATGGAGTACTACATCACCTCCAACGGTTTCTGGATTGACGGCAACTACTCCGCTAATGGGACTCTGGTGTACGGGAAAGGGAAGCGGTTTCCGGTGAGGGGTCGCGGAAAGTGGAAGGCGTCCCGGGGCGAGGAGAACTTTTACTTGGCGATGGACTTCAACGGGATCACTTTGTCGGAGGAGGGCTACGCCGATTTGAGTAAGGCGGACGTTACCGGTTTTATGATGTTTGCGGGAAGTATTTACGAGATGGATGGGCTGAAGGTGGGGGGAGGGAATGAGGGGTCGGTGAGGGACTATATTTTGAACGAGCTGTTCTTCCAGGACTCGGGGAAAATGTTTCCGTTACAGTTACAACTGCGGGACTACCTTGTTCAAGCTTTTGCGGTAAGGGGATAACGACCTACCCATTTTTATGTTGCCATGGTAACCGTCACAGTTAATACGATTTTATGACTATTTTCATTTCCTGTTGCAGTCTACCCCTATTTCACAAATGTAGGAGATCTCCCACTAGACATGACACAAAGGACTCTTTTTTTTCTTTGGGGAGACAGTCGCCGGTGCTGTCGTCAACTTTCAACAGTTACTTTATTACTGACAGTAAATGCGTGTAGCCGTCTCTACTTTATGTGACAACGCTAATTGTGTTTAATTTTGTAAAATAAAATAAAGTGTAGAATAAGAGAGGAACAGTCTAGTATTGACACATTTTAGCTTCATTTTCACCCTTGTTTCATAGGAAAACTCCTAAAATAGTTTACCCTTCTTGGGGTGTCATCGCCCTTCGTGGTTGTCGGAATAAGGGGGGATCAGCGGCACAGGTTTCCCCATGTTTGGGTTACGTTACATTGACCACATTACGTTTTAACCAAACCAAATTTTCTTTTACAAAATGTATAGAGAGAGAAAACCTCTTTTTTCCGTAAGGTCAATGACCTTAAAAAAAATTTACACGGCAACTGATTGCAATATGAGGACAAGTTTGTAGGAAAATACATTCGCTGTTTTTTCATTTTTACTGTCGATCCACATTTTTTTAAATCTTACGCGCCTTAAATAAAGACATCTTAAAACGTTAACATTTTTTTCCTACTTCTTTCAAGAAGAAGAGTGCTTGTTTTGACGTCGCTAAAAGCATTTCGTGCTTTGTTTTCTGGTAAAATAGCTTATCCTTAGTCATGGCTAAAGTTCCAATTAATATGTTGCTAAAATGGCCAAAATATGTATGTTTTTATGTTCTTAAAAATACTCTCATGCCATGACTCATGGCACAAGTCGTTCCACTGACATTACAATTATTTCATCGCTTCTTTCTTTGCCCTTATTATCCGGGAAGTTCCACAACCGTCAATGTCACGCGAAAATGGATAAATACCTTTATTGATTTAAGTGATACACCGTATATTCTGATAATATTATTTACATAAAATTGCTAGGTTACACCCGCCATGTCTTAACATCTTATTTATGAATATATCAAATGCAGATATTAATAAAAGTGTGGCGTTGATGGTTAGGTATCGAAAGATATGCTGTGTGTAGGTATGGTGAGTTGGTTTCGATCAATTTCGCATTCGCCAAAGCCCTAGGCAATTACCGCGTCATACTACATGCTGAGAATAAAGTTAATCGTGCAGCTAATGGCCACGTTCGCCGCTTTAACCACCGTAAATTTCTCGATGTAAAAAGCTTGTCCCACGTAGACACGTACCCCGCGAAAACTTTTGATGACCCTCAGCACCATTTTTGAACGGGTTCTTCGAGGGGTGGACGATAGCACTGCCATTTTCCATTTGGTCAGAAAGGACAGAGACATCTCGTGTAATTGCGCCGCAGAACCGAAGACGATTAACAAGTAGAAAAAAACGATCCCTCCAACGACCCCCATTTTTATGGACTCCGGCCCCGATAGCTTTACAAACCCAAAAAAGGCCAAAGCCCCCTGACACATGAAGGCTGCCACAAAGCCGGGGAGAAAAATGTGGCGAAAGCAGGACTCCCAGTAAGAGTGGAGCACTTGAATAGAGCGAATTTGTAAACTGATGTCGTCATCGGTGCTGCAATATAGTTGGGCACTGAAAAAGAAACAGAGCGTAAGTTAATTTCAGTTGACACATAGGTATCGCAACCGGGGGGACCAGGGGGGAAAATCCCCCCCAGGTTTGGGCAATTTTCCCCGTTGGTTAAAGACGTTATTTAAATGTAAATACTATTTCGAGCGTCCCAAATTTCAAGGTCACGTGTTACTTACTCAATTTGCTGCAACCTCACATTGACACACGTAATGTAACCGAACATGAGTCCAATCAAGTTGGTAAAGACGATACCCTAAAAAATATTTATCATTACATGAAAAAACACATGGAAAAATAATTAAATATTCTCTAAACTCACCGAAGACGATGCGGTAACATACATAAATATGCTGATGAACAGCCCCCGAATATATAAAGGCGTCTCCATCGGATTAGCCCACAAACTCGTGAATAAATACGGCTCGTCTGGTTGCTTGAAGGATATTTTCACATTTTGAAGAACCGCGAAAGGCACCACAACCAGGAGCAGCTTTATGTACTTTAACCCTTGGCGTTGTAACCGGTACACAGGGGAATTCCGAATCACTTGAAACTTGGGGGTTCTGGAAACCTGATAGTACTTCAAGTAAGTGTTGAGCATGTGAGGTATTGAGTCCCATCGCAGGAGGGTGTGACCACAGTAGAAAATGGGGAGGCTGTACCCCATCACGTAGTACATCATTTTAATGGTGAGATTGATAAATTTGGGGGAGTCCCGGTGACGGTGCATGGTTTCGTGCAGTTGGCGCACCATGAAGAGGGGATATATGGCGTATATTAACATCTGCAGTCGAACGCGGTTTCTACGGAAGCGGGAAGAATTAATGGAGACCTGGAGCGGACCCTCCTCCTTAGGGGAAGACCCCCGGACTTTGTAAGGGATGTAGCCAATGTGGTAGGTTAAATTAACAAAAAATACAATTAATTTGATAGTCGACCGGGTGAGCATTGTTAGATAGCGGTAGACGTGGCCTTTTTCTCCTGCGGCGTGGAAAGTACTGAGGAGACAGGAGTGCAGGATAAATTGTCTATAAGATAAGGGGCGGGTTATAACAAACTTTAATTTGGAGGAGGAGTAGTGTCATTCATATAGGGAGTTAATAATAAAGACAAAATGAAGTAATGATATATTTTGAAGATGTCATAATATCAGTCAACGTTATATTTTCGTAATTTTTTCCAGAAAACGTACAAACAGACTAAACGGTTAGAAATGCGATGCTCTACAGCAAATGAAATAAAAGGGCAGCAGGACAGTTCTGCAAAAAATAACGTATTTTGATAAATTACTTTGGTATTTATGAGTTCTGGATTGTTTTGTTTTTGGTCAGATATAAACTCAACTTGCATTGTCTTTTATATTTTTATATACTAACACGTCTACCAAAAATATATGGGATATTTGCAGGTTTTATTATTTTTGGGGGGTTTCCCCGGGAAATCCTATAACCTTTCTATGTTGTCAAGCTAAAGTGAAGAGGAAACACAAGTATATAATTAGATACGGCATATTATTGATATACCTGTACAGCATAAGATATCATTTAGCTTGTCATCTTCCTCACAAATTATTTACCTGTTAAATATGGAATAGGAAGTGCTGCGCCACTTGGTTACATTATGTCCTTGCATCCGTGCTGTCTCCGGGCTCTGCCGCTTTTGGGAAAACGCGTCCCTGTTACCAAATATATGAGCGGCAGAACCTTTGAACCGTTCCTTGTACGTTTCATTTAAACTAAAGTGTCATGGGGTTATAGTTTTGACCGTAAAACGGAAGGAGGTTATAATTGTGTGAGGAGGTGTTTGAATCCTTTGATGTTCCAATTGGCGACGAGGGTCTAGCTTTAAACGTAAAGCATGGGGTTTAACTTGGGATACAAAATTCAAATTAGTAAAAAGTAGTTGTAGTCCAACAATAATATCTCCAATCCCCCGAGGGGTAAGCACAATGAATGTATCGTGTATCATAGATTCTGTCTCTGACGGATTCGCGTTTAACAGAGTATATTTTAGCGGTAATAATGCCTTCTGTAGGTATAGTTTCCTCATATTTTTCCTTTTATTGTTCCACTTAAAAGAAACATGTTCATCGATGTTGCACAAAAATACTATAGTGTTTGATGGGTCATGGTTCATGCACAAGGACTCCTAAATCTTTTTTTAAAGTACACTAAAACTTGTAGCTTACCTTGAGATCCATGGTTTATTAATAGCTGCAGCAGGGTTTTGTTTTTTAGTATATCTAAAAATGAATATATTGTTACCATCTTGTTACTTCACATGCTGAGAATAAAACTGATCGTACAACTAATTGCCACATTTGCCATTTTAGCCACCGTAAATTTTTCCACAAAAAACGCTTGACCCACGTAAACCCGCAATCCGCGAAAACTCTTGATGACCCTCAGCACCATTCTCGTGCGCACTCTTCTCGTGGGGGATGACAATACTGCCAGTTTCCACTTGGCGAGAAACGAGTGGGACATTTCAAATAGCTGGGCCGCAGAACCAAAGACTATTAACAAGTACATAAACAAAAATACTCCCACAATCCCCATTTTTGTCGACTCCGACCCAGACAGCTTCACAAAACCAAAAAATGCCAAAGCCATTTGACACATGAATATTGCCACAAACCCGGGGAGAAAAATGTTGCGGAAGCAGGACTCCCAGTACGAGTGGAGCACCTGCATAGAGCGAATTTGCAAACGGATGTCGTCATCCTTGGAGGAATACAACTGCATGCTGCAAACAGTAAATGTGACTTTACATACAAATTATATTTAATATTTGGGCAGAGGTGGCGGAACCGGGGGGATAAGAGGGGGAAATACCCCCACGATCAAACCTTTTAGCTTTCAAGGATCCCCCTCCCCTAAGGGATGTTCCGCCGCCCCTGCTGTTTAGCCCTTTTGCGTCAAAACGCCACCGACTTACTCGATTTGCTTCAACTTCACGTTCACGCAAGAAATGTATCCAAACATGAGCCCCACCAAGTTGGAGAACACGACCCCCTACGAAAATAAACTTCATTACGCCTTGTCTTTAACTTCGAAATATGAAATACTGTGGAGACAGTTACCGTTGAAGATGCAAAGACAAACAGAAAAAAACTGAGAAAAAGCCCCCGGATGTATAAAGACGTCTCCATCGGATTGGTCCACAAGCTCGTAAAGAATTGTGGCTTGTCCGGTTGCTTTAGCCCCATTACCATATTTTGAAGGGGCAGTACCGGTATCAAGCTCAGGAGTAGCTGTATGTACTTCTGACCTCGCCGCTGCAACCGGTACAAAGGAGATTCCCGCGGGACCTTGAACTTGGGTGGGGTTGACACCTGATAGTACTTGAGGTAAGTGTGGAGCATGTGAGGTATCGAGTTCCAGCGGAGGAGGATGTGACCGAAGTAGAACATTGGGAAATTGTAACCCACCACGTAGTACATCATTTTGAAGGTGTGATTAACAAACTGGGGGGAGTCCCGGTAACGGTGAACTGCCTCTCGAAGTTGCCGTACCATGAATAAGGGATAGAGGGCGTATAGCGCCATTTGGAATAGGACGCGATTTCTACGGAAGGGAGACCGGTTAAGGGAAACATGAAGGTACCCATCTGGCGATATCACCTGGATTTGGTAGGGGATGTAACCGATGTGGTAGGTTAAATTGACGAGAAATATGATCGCTTTGGTGGTGTAAGACGTCAGCATTGTCACAGGAGGGGGTCCCCAAAAAGGACTGAAGTAAAAACAGCAACAGAGAAGAAGTTTCCAGACGACGGAAAATTACGGGAAACTATAATTGGCGGGTGTTTCACTCTGGGTGTAAGTGCAGTTTATATTAGATAAGCTGCTGGGAAATATGGGGTCGTCCACAAGTCCTGTGTCTGCAAAGCTTGGTAGGGGTGGGGCGGAAAAGGGAACTACTAATATGGGAAGGAAGGAAAGGGAAATAAAAGGAAAGCAATCGCTGAAATGAAATTGAGCGGAGAAGTGGCCTGCATTATGGGGACGGCCCCAAGAAGAAAAAAGTTGGGAGAATTTTATACACGGTGAATAGTAGCCGTCGTTCAAGGTGACAGTCAAGACTTAAATTCGTGAGAAGGGCAAATGAGTGACACTGGCACTGCCATTTTTTGTAGAGGGTAAATAATAAATTATTATTAATAATGCACTAGTGCAGCTCATACGGTGTTTAATTCGATCTGTTATATAAGGGGTTTGCTTATCAATTATTGCATATTTTTCTTTTTTCTAAAAAAAATGTAAGCAGCATAAAGGTTGTCCCACCTTGGTGCAATACCTTTCCAGAAAGGTATTGCACCACAAAAATTAAATATATGCTGTAGGGAGGTACAGGAAATAGATAAAATGCCATTTTTGCAAATACCGTGGCGTATATTTTAAATGCAAATTTTTTGCGTTTGCAAAAGTCATTTTTATTGCTGAACCAAATTGCACAGGAAATTCCGGAAAATATCAAGTTGCCCCAGACCCCACAATTTTGAGGCATTTTACCTGCCATAACGTGTTACATGCTGAGAATAAAGCTGATCGTACAACTAATCGCCACATTCGCCATTTTCACGACGGTATACTTCTCCACGAAGAAAGCTGGTCCGACGTACACCCGCAATCCGCGAAAACTCTTGATGACCCTCAGCACCATTCTCGCCCTGCTCCTTCTCGCCGGAGAGGAAATGACAGCCAACTTCCACTTGGCGAGGAACGAGTGGGACATTTCAAATAGTTGGGCGGCAGAACCAAAGACAATTAGCAGGTAGATAAACATGAATACTCCGACAACCCCCATTTTGGTCGACTCTGACCCCGGCAGCTTTACAAACCCAAAAAAGGCCAAGGCCCCCTGACACATGAAGGAGGCGGTGAAACCGGGGAGGAAAATGTGGCGGAAGCAGGATTCCCAGTAGGAGTGGAGCACCTGCATGGAGCGAATTTGAAGGCGGATGTCGTCATCCCGGCTGTGGTAGAGTTGAGTGCTAAAATTAAAAAAGTACAAATTTGCATTTCAAAATAATCTACACGGCGTTGGAGTCTGACTTACTCGATTTGCTTCAGCTTGACGTTCACACAAGTGATGTAGCCAAACATGAGTCCCACCAAGTTCGAGAACACGACCCCCTACAAAAATAAACGTCATTACAACTTGACCCCCACCACGAATAACGAAATACTTTGAAGACCATCACCGTGGAAGAGGCGATAACAAACAGGAAAAAACTGAGAAACATTCCCCGAAGATAGAGCGGCGTCTCCATGGGATTAGCCCACAAGCTCGTAAAGAATTGGGGCTTATCTGGGCGTTTGAACGCCATTTTCACATTTTGAAGTATCACCATAGGTAGCATGGCCAGGAGTAACTTGATGTACTTCAGCCCCCGACGTTGTAACTGGTACAGGGGGGAATCCCGCGGGACCTTGAACTTGGGGGGTAGGGAAACCTGATAATATGTGAGGTAAGTGTTGAGCATGTGCGGTATCGAGTTCCAGCGGAGGAGAATGTGGCCGAAGTAGAAAATGGGGAAATTGTACCCGACAACGTAGTATATCATTTTGAAGGTGTGATCCAGGAACTGGGGGGAGTCCCGGTAACGGTGAATGGCGTCGTGCAGTTGGCGGAACATGAAGAGGGGGTATACGGTGTAGAGTAGCATCTGCAGTAAAACGCGGTTTCTGCGGAAGGGAGACTGATTAAGGGACACGTGGAGTTGACCCCCTTGGTCGGGGGAGGATACCAGGATTCGGTAGGGGATGTAGCCGATGCGGTAGGTAAAATTTACGAGAAAGACGATCGCTTTGGTGGTGGATAACGTCAACATTTTTCAGAACGTTGGACCTCTCTTTTCGAACGGGAGCTCAGGAAGGACTGATGTGTCGCTCAGAGATAGCCAGCGTCTGTAGAGGTTATCCCATTGCCGGAAATTAAGCGGCAGAGAAAACTTGTTAGGTAGGAGGGAACGTTGTTGAGAGTAGGTAGACTTCTGGCAAATATGGGGTCGTCCAC
>JAHZNE010004683.1:0-14071 GCA_027744055.1 Callyntrura sp. NNG-2020 | reverse complement strand
CCCAGCCCGAGAGAGAAATATGCGCTTACATTTATTTCCCCGTGTTTTTCCTTGCCGTAGTATTATTTCATTCCTCCCGTCGTCTTGGCTGTTACACGAACAAGACGGAGCATCACGCTGATGATGCGGGGAATTAAAGGATTTTTTTTCTCCTTTTACGTAGGGACACGATGATTATGAAGAAGAAGAGGATGCTGATGATGATGATGATGATGATGTAGAATGGAGTAGGAAAAGCAAGAAGGACAACATTACCACCAAGAAAAAAATAGGTTAAAACTGAAATTATGCAGGGTGATCAGGATGATGATGATGATTAATGGAGTGGAGTTGTACTGGGTAGGCTTTTTGCGCTTTTGTACAGCAGCGATAACTAGTTTAGCCCGGCTACTCTACCACATCAACAGCAGCAGTACTCATCTCATCATGGTCTGTCTGTTGTGGGGGGTATCTTCACAGGGAGAGAGTGGTGAATTAAAAGCCGCAAAAAAAACATGCCAGCTTTATGGAACAGGATGACAGGGAATACAAAATGAATTTGCATTTCTGCGTTTCAACAGCCAGCGGCTGGGGCAGCAGTCGCCGTGATTATCTAATTTGGAGCTCAGCACTACTGCGATAAATATACGATCTCTCTCTCTCTCTCTCTCCATTATTACACGTACCTCTTCTCAAAGCGAGAAACAGAGAGAGAGAGAGAGAAATGAAAGATGAAATTATATTACAAGTCAAGCGACAACCAAGAAATCCAATTCATTTTTACAAGCAGGCGTGTATGTTTCTCGAGAGAGAGAGAGAGAGAGAGAGAGAGACCGCTTCTACGAATCGCTTTTGCTGCCGATGATGATGATCAGAAGTGGAGTTTAGTTGACCAAGTAGAAAAAATGTGTATTACGCTTTTTCTTCGAGCAGCTCACTCAAAGAGGGAGAGAGAGAGAGAGAGAGAGAGAATGACCTTGGCTCTAAATATTTGACTGGCTACCAAGATGTAGTTGCTGTTGTGCGTAACACTGCTGCTGCTGCTGCCACTGCTTGTTCCTAATATTGTGGCCAGGCCACAGAGCAACCGAGGGAGGCCAAACTGAGAAAACCTGTCCGACACACACACACAAAACGCCATATAGCAGCAGCAGCAGCAGCAGCAGAGTTAAATGAAGCGAGGATATCATCATCTCCTCTCTCCGCTGAGCGTTTTCTACGTTCCACACAACCACTGCGCCTTATAACCGGGGATATAAAGCAGGCATTACATGGTGTGGCAGTGGTGTGCTAATATAATAATGTTTTTCAAAGCTTATCATCATCATCATCATCCACATTGTGATCTGACGATAAGATATACATGCATATTGTATACAAGGAGAGAGAACAATATGGGATGTGCTTAAAACGACATTCTTTTTTCAAATTGCCTTAATGGAGAAGATGGGTCTTCCTATATGTTAAGTGTGTGGACCAAGCCAGCTACAAAAGCCTTTGCTACCATCGCCAGGAAAAACATAAAGCACCACCACCACCACCACACACTCCCTTGCCTGAAGAACCAGAGAGCCACTCTGTACCTGCTACAAAGGAAAATGGTCGCTATTGTTTCTTGTCAAGGCTTACTCCAAACTCTAACCACTTTTGTCTCTGCTGTGCCCTTATGCTGTTCTCCCACCTTCCAGGCCCCATATGTACCCCGGTGACTAATAGACTACTCGGCACTCATAATCAGATTAAAAGCGACTTTTTTGTCCATGCTAATTACTCGCTCCACAATTCCATTTCCCGAGCTAATTTTTTCTTTCATATTTTGATACGATTACACCCCCGGGAAAAAAATACGAGGACAAGTGGTGAGGGGGGGAGGGGGAGGAGAGATGCGGTGTTCCGTGTGGGGTTTACACCGCCTTGTTTTTTTCTTTCACTCGAGAAAACAACACGAAAAAATTATCCGTACAAGTTGCCTTACACATTTGTGGGTTTGGTTTCGTCCCTTTATCCCTGTTCCCCACCACAGGACTATTTACAGGGACTTGTCGCCAACAAGTTGAATTATAACGGCATTAAAAATGACAATAATGACGCAAAGCCCTCATCATCGGCATCTCTCTATCTCTCTCTCTCCATCCGAAATTTTTTGTAACCGTTTTCTTCCGTTCTAATAATTCCCTCATTACTACCAACTCCCCCTGTACTACTTCTCCTACTACAGGGCTCTTATATGAGTTACTTTTACTACAACAACCGCTCTCTCTCTCGCTTCTCCTATTTCCCCCGTCATTATCATCCTGTATCTTGCTAATGAATGCTGATTATGTCTCTGATTTCACAACGAGCACATTCCCATTCTCATATTTTCCCTTTTTTATTATTTTCTACGATGTACGTCCGTACCATTGTTGTACGACCTCACCATTGCCACACTGCTACTGTGTGTGTGGGGCGTGGGGCTCCAGAAACAAGAGAAAAAAAACATGCCAGTTGCCAAATACCCGTCTCATTATTTTTTTTACCGGGAATATTAAAACAATTTGGGCTTACAATTTTTTTATCATTCAGGTCGTGTTTCAATGACTTACCCAAAAAATGTAGACCGGAATGCCGCTTCGTTTTTCCTCCCAGTCAGTCTGCGTATTCTTTTTCCTTTTTCGTACAAAGAGGATCACGCTTTGATATTTCGTCCGGGACGCTTCAAGCGGCCATATAGAAACACACACACACACTCACCGGTACACCGGCAAAATTACAAGTCGCGCACGAGGACACAGTACACCTCTGTCTGACGATGAATAGAGAGGTCTGGATGAATTCTATTACAACTTCAAAGTGCTCCGGTGCGTAATTTCCCTTTGAAATTTGTCGTTTTTGCTACATCGCCAGCCCAAGTTCCCGGAATAAAGCAATAGAAATTGTTTTCTTCAATTTGTCCAGATTTAGGAGAAATTCCAGAGTGGGGATGTGTTACAAGGTGAAGCGTAGATCAAATGGAAATAATATGTGGACGCGACGACGACGACGACGACGCCAAGGAGGATGCTGATGATGGTTGTTGTTGTTCTTGCCGGTGATGAAGAAAAAAAATCTGGTCTGGTGTGATGATGATGATGATGATGATGATGATGATGATATTGATGACGATGTGTGTGCTTCTGGAGGAGATCAACAAGCAGCAAGATCTGGGTCTACACTACGAGGAGCATACCATGCCGAAGGAGGTGGATGACGATAACCACCATGACAACAACGGCAATAGATGGTAGAGACGAGATGTAAAAAAAAAGTATGTGTGCGTTTAAAGTGGGTATGAATGTCTATGGACCATGAGGGAAGGTGATGATGATGATGATGATGAAAAAAGAAGAGAAGTTGTTTCTCTCTCTGCTCTGGGTCTCTAGGTTTTCGTTGTGATTCAAATACAGCAACACTTGAATGATGACGATGATAATGATAGAGTGCACAAGTGCGCACACAAAGGAAGAAAGAATGTATCGCCTGATGGGTTGTGATGTGTGAGTGTGTGAGGCTGGTACGATGATCACAAGGCAGCCTGGTTTGACGAGTTAGGTCGTCGTCGTCGTCTGAGGAAGTAGGTATTATTGTATAATGTCGTGTATGCATAAGTGTATTTCTTAGACGAAGCAGTAGCACTAGAAAAACACGAAAGACAATAATAAATTGAGCAAGTGTGAGTAGGGAAGTAGCGAGAAGGAGGACTACCACCGGTAGCAGCAGGAGCAGCTGTAATGACGGTTGTAATAGTTGCCGTTTCTACCGTACTTATTGTATGTGTCACAGTGCCCCGTATGTTTTAATGTTATTATGGGGCGCCATGCTTTTTGAATTTAGCAAAAACCTTTGCATATCCGTTACGCTGATAGATACTATTTCGCTGAGGATGTAAGGCATTTGATATTATTGAGTGGAGATTTTAGAAACGATATCGAACATCTTGTGATTTTTTGCCAGGGGAGAAAAATTTTGTTTTGTCTTTGTTTTGTTTAGTATTTTCCGGTAAAATAGAAAAAGAGAATACTGAATTATAGTAGTAGGGGTAGCAGNTTTTCCGGTAAAATAGAAAAAGAGAATACTGAATTATAGTAGTAGGGGTAGCAGTAATTGGGAAATCAATTTTTAAAATGGGGGCGTGGTCTAATTTACCAGGAACTTAAGTACCTCGATGATCGAGGCTCGATGGTTGGGTACGCAATTCACATTAGATAATATTAACAAGCAATTTTACAGAAAAATGCTCACTTGCTCAAACAGGTTTAACGGCATTAACGGTCACGACAGTGATATTACAATTATCTGCTGAATTTTTAAAGAAAAACTTAAGAAAAAAGTAATTTCATATTTTCATTTGTAAACCCAAAGGTAAGCATCTGAATTCGTGTAGAGTTGTAACAGAAAAACAGGCAGACATAATCAAATTATTAAGATAATGCGCTCTCTAATAATAATCTTCCAGCGTGTCCAACCATCTGAGAGAGAGAGAGAGAGAGCATGTACATATATTTGTAGACACAATGGAGTAGGCATACGCTATTGTGGGGCTACCTGAAACTAGAGTAGTAGTGCATAGTGGACGAGTAAGAGAGAAGTTGGAAGTAAAATATTGGTAGTAAATAGTAAATAGAAGTGGTGGAATGAGAGAGTTTAAAGTGGATTGACTTGGGAATGCCTGCCATCATGAAACCAAAGCAAACCACAGAGTACAGCGCAGAGCACACAGAGGAATCGACGACGACGAAATGAAGAAACAAGTTGTTGTTTCAAGAAAACAAATTAATTTTCCGCAGAAAAGTAATAGTAGAAGCTGCACAAGCAACCCATCTTATAGTATTTGTATTGGAAAAGTAGCATTAATTTATTTTACCACTCCACAGGTCCTAGTAGTAGTGTTCTGCATGTGTGTGTGTGTGTGTGTGTGTGTTGTGTGGTGTCTAGTAAAGCCAGCGAGTGTACAGCGAACAACACACAACGACCACGACGGAGAGTCCCAATCGTTACAAGTGGAGTAGTGCTGTGGGGAAGGGAACATCAACAAAGACAAACTATATGCCAGCCAGCATCATCCTGTGTACGCAACTAGGCAGATGCAGATATCCAGATATCTACCAAAGGAGTCTGGCTGACAAGCGGAGTTGATGATGATGATGATGATGATGATGGCGATGATAATAATAATGTTGGGATTGGTAAAACAGGCACATAAATATATTCAAGAAATTGGCAGTACACAGCAGGAGAGAGAGAGAGAGAGAGAAATAGTCACAAGATATCTATCGTTTTCCTGATATATCGAGCATAGTAACGTCGTCGTCGTCGCCGCAGTTTTTTCTGGTCTGTGTGTTTGCGACTGAAATGATTATGCAATATTTGCGTTGTAATTTTTTTCTGTTATGACATCATGACACAGCAATAGCTCAAAAATAAGAGGGAATCGAATGGAATATTTATTTTCGGGGAAATCTCATTTAAAATGTATTGCGTTGTGTCTTCCTCCGCGGAAAAGGAGGGTTTCGAAGCAAGGCTGCTGGTATTACGATTTTTTTTGAAAAGGGCTTGTTTATCTGCATGTCATGTCATTATACGTTTCTTGGTAATTTCAATTATTTATGCATTGTTTTGGAAGAACAATTTGACTCTGGCGAGATGGCTGGGTTTGCGTCGCGACGAGTATTTTCGTAGTGAGGGAAACCGTGGAGTTACCCGCAACTAAAACGTCCTACTGTACTACACTCCTTTATGAGCACGTGTATCTCTCTCTCTCTCTCTCTGTGTGTGTCATCGGTGTGGCAGTAAAGTAAAATTATACACACGATCTCACGCAAACAAATCGGTGTGGTCTGGTAAATGGGAGATAGCATACGCAATCCAAATTCACAAAATCCAAATAAATGACAAACTTGCGAAAAAAAATAGGGGGAAAAAACGGCGACGAGCATCTAGAGGTAAATCTGGGAAAGGGAAATAAAGAGCACACGTGTGTAAAACAGGGAGAGGGAACGTGTTTGTAAAAGGGAAAAAATGGTGGGGAATATTTGGGAAGCTGGAATGGATCTCTCTCTCTCTCTCTCTCTCTCTACTGCTATCAAGTCTACTGCTCTTGAGTGAGTCCTTGTCGATGGAATGGTAAAAGGGGGAAGGAAGGGGAGGATGTAAAACAGGCAAGACGGAGAATAACTGAAAAAGCAGCCATAAAATGGAAACTGCTGCGTTAAGTATATATACGACTTTCCATTGTGTAAACGAATTCAACCACGGCACTGCCAGGGCTTCCAGAGAGAGGAGAGGGAGAGAGAGAGAGAGGGGAGGAGGAGGAGAGAATATGAAGCGATGCGGAGAAAAACGTGTGTTGTTTTTCGGATATGCATTATAATATTGTGAGAGCGAAATTCAAAAACAAGGTCGACTTTGATATTGAAATTTTAAAGATGTTACTGATGAGTGAAGAAGCAAATGAATAAAATTTTTTTACAAAGAGTGGAGGAATGAAAGCGAGGCCCTCTCCCACACTCATAGACACACACACACACACACACACACATAGGGGCTCTTGAGTAGAAAGGAGATGTAAGTATGCCATGAATTTTGAACGAGTTATTGTAATCTAATGTACCTTTCATGTAGTCAATGCCACCGCCACCACCACCAGTGGCACTCTCTTCTTGAGTAAATTTGAGTGGATAGGAGGATTAGCTACAGCGGGAGGGGAAGAGGAGAGAGGAAGGAGATGATGATGATGATGATGATAATAATAATAATAATAATAATAATATTTGGTTGTTAGGCAAGATGAAGAAAAGGAGTAAATGGGGAAAAGGTTAAGAGAGAGAGAGAGAGACTCTTGTTTTATTATAACTTTTGATTACGAGTCTTATTATGTGTGTCATCTTTGTCTTTGTGCAAATCGTCATCATCACAGGAACTGGAGGATGATCGTGATGAATGTAGATTCAACTTTTCCAATTTGTTCTTTTGAACCGCGAGTTGCAGCGGGGAAGTCACGCTCCGCACTCTCTCTCTCTCTCTCTCTCTCTCTCTCTCTCCTCAAGACAATACAGAGAAGGGGGAGCTACTGCTTCTAAATGGAAACACCAAAGGAGAATTATGAAGGTCGTTTAATTCGACTTGGGAAGCAAAAGCTGGCGAAAATGGGTAAAGAGACAAAAATGGGTTGTTTTGCAAGGAGACACACTAGTGATGTCAGCCAGGCTCCGCCTGACAACGTGTTATTCCATCGAATATGTAGGTAAAACGTTATTGTAGTTTCTAACGGCCTGTGTTTTTCCCGTGTAGAGCGACCCCTTCCGTAGTGCGGTTCTAATCGTATTCCAATTTTGACAATTGCTGCTTCCCCCCAATTAGCTGAATATTTTTATGGAGTTGTGCCTTTCTACCAAGTTCCAGCGAGGTTGGTTGGCGGTCGTTCCACCATTACCCTATATAAATATAGACACCCTAATTTGAGCTACCTACCTGTAACCAAGTAGGTAGGGTAGGTAGATATCACACAATGGACATCATACACGCAGCAGGAAAGCATACTCATTCTTACACATATGGTCCGTCATTATTAGTTGGGACCCATGCTGTAATTAAATGTCGCCTTGTAAAATTAATCTGGAACATCAAGAACAATACCCATTTCACTCACACAATATTCACATTTCTCCCTCTCTCTCTCTCTCTCTCACGCTCTCCCAAGCATAATTTAGAGTAAACCTCATTTCCACCTTGTTGATGTTTCTAGTTTTTCAGAGACAGGGAGGGAGCGAGAGAGAGAGAGAGAGGAGGAATCACTCAAAGTAATTTGCTTCTTCAGGAGTCAAAGCCGTCTAGTCCTGACTCCTTACCGTATTTTACATGATATTCCCACAGCTGTGTTTTTACGACCTACAATTGTGTCAAGATACCGCATTTCAGCAAGCACCTAAAATGGGATGAACTCTAACTACTAACTACCCTCTCAATTCTATGCCTCATGTGTGTAGAAATGTACCTTGAGCCACAAGGACGTCCTCCAATAATTAAAGAGTGCATTTTTTTTATTAAATCTCCCCCTGCTGCCCCTGGAGAAAGCGGTGTCTTTGAAAGGGGCCGTACGAATACTAATAAAAACACTAAAATATTCCCCTCTCTCTTTCTCTCTCTCTCTCTCTCTCTTACCATGTCGTTTCGGGTGAGCCGTTTAATTTGGTGTTGTTTTCGTTACTACGGGAGTAGTGGAAGCATTAACAGCGCTTTTAAGGAACGACAGGGGGTTACTAAAATGAAATGAAAAGTTTTCTATCTTCCTTCCCTTGGATCTCCGCTTCTGATGGGGAATGGAACAAGAGGCGCGGATACAAGGGAAGTGGAGTGGGCACACAGGCGGTACAGGATGCACTGGAAAGTCAAATTTGGATGAAAAAAAAATGAGAAGGAAAATACAGTGGTGGTGGCTTGTCATCACTATCACCATCGTGTATATACCCCGTAAGTATAAAAATGAGGAGGAACAACGGTTATGGAGGAGCATAAAAAATAAAAATGGTGTGTCACTGGTCGTTACACAACACGGCAATGACAAACATGCAAAGAGGTTCTCGGAAAGCGAGAGAGAGAGAGAGAGAGAGAGAGAGAAATGTTGGATAAAACGGCAGTAGGAGGTATAGACAAGAACTCTGAAAATTGTTCGTACATTTCGTCCTGGCGTAAGCTCTGTTTCAGATGAGTACTCACACAAGCTATCTCGGAGGATGGATGTATGTAAAAAAAAAGCGGAGAATGGGAACAGAATGTCTCGAAGGAAAAGACAGCCGAAAATGTAAATAATAATTTCTGTTATGTATCATCTTGTATGTCGCTACGTACATGCTTGTTTTTGCGCTGCTTGTTTCCTGCGAGGAACAGCGACAAGGACGACGACGTGGGTACAGCAGCCGTAGCAGTAAGTAGCCCGTTTTTACAGGAAAAGACACATATGGTTGTAATTGTAAGAGAATCCGAAGGGTTCTCGGTGGAAATTTCTCACGGTACAGGTGGGATTGGGGTGGATACCCTCCACATTTTTGAAGGGATTTGGAAAGAATCTTCTGATATGGGCATCATTGAAAAAAGGCTGGGTTTACAAAAAAAGTGGTGCAAAAAATGTGTGGAATGGAAAAAAAATAAACTTTTACTGCTCTGCTGTGGTAAAAAAAAATGTTGATGTCGAATTCATTTATTTTTCAAGCACTTACACATCTTCCTCCCAGCAATGTACATCTCGTTGACCTTGAGCCGAGCCTCCCGTAGCATTTGCAGAATTGGGAAAGCAAGCGATGTTAGTTCAGGATGGATAAAAACATATTTTACACTTGTGTGAACGAATTCATCAGCAAAGCTGGAATATCACATCATGTTTTTCTGAGAGCGGCACACTCTGCAATATCACGAATGATCATGGTGGTGGTCGTGGTAGTAATTTTTTGTAGAGAAGAACGAGAATCGTGAAACAACTTGTCCAGAGCAAAAGTAGAGGAAGGTACATCATCACCCCACAGGAATAAATGGACTAATTAAATAATAACTCGCCTCTACTTGTGGTGAAATACAAGCTTACTTGAAAATGGTCTCTCTCTCTCTCTCTCTGGTAATGTGTCTCAACTGAGCCCATTGAAAGTAATACGGTAAGCGACAATAAAATCAGGGTTGCTAACGGTAATGACGGTACCCGCATCTCATTTCCGTGCAAATAGTAAATATAATGAGATGTCATTTCCAGGCGGGGAAGCCCAACGGAATGTACAACACACTTGCTCTCCCTCCCGCAACAACGGGAGTAGCTTCCGGTTGGCAGGATTTTTTAATGGTTCATGAATACTACAAAAGTTCCTGGAATATTGGACCGGTTAAAAACGAAAATATTTTGGTGGGGGTGTACGTACACATGTCAGCAGGAGTAGGGATGACTAATGACGTACATGCGGAGTACACGTATTTGTGTACACTCGACAATTTTTTTTTCGTTCTAATTATGTCTAGACGTTTTTAATCCTCCGACGGCAGCAAATACTGCTTCATGATCACAATTCCCCTCTAGAAGAAGAGATATCCTTACTGCAGACTGCAGACGTTGCATGGGACGCTCCTCAGGAGTGTCCTCAGTACTCTAGATGCATTATAAAGATGGATCGCTATTTTTGGGGCAAATTTATCCTGCCAATCTCCCCCGCACTATATGCCCATGTCATGCCATGTTTGGTGAGCCAGAAAGAAACATGCTCAGCTTTACATTCCCCACGGGGGAGGAAATGCCCCGGGGGGATACACCCCAATAATATGTTAATTCGGAAATTTCGCATCGATGATAATCTGGCTGGATGGTAGTAGCATTTCCACGTTGGACTGGCAAGTCTCTAAGGCTTCCCTCGTTGCTTCGCCGTTAATGCTGGAGGTCATCACGTTCCTGCTTTAAAGACAAACTGTCAAGGCTCCCCCTATTTGCGGCTGATACAAAACCCTACGATTTTCCCGGTCCCTGTACATTCCCTAGGAATATCTTCCCTCAAACGGCATAAGTTAAACCCCTCCTCCCCCCCGTTTCAATGAGTGGAAGGGAGGGAAGTTGTGTACGCAATACGGGAAAGATAAATAAATAAACATTTTAAATTTATGATGATAGACCATTAAAATTTTTACACATCCTGGCCTGGCCCTACACATGGCATGCCCCTCTTGGAATGACCTTTTAAAATCGCCTCGAAAAATGTTTGTTTTGTCGATTTAGAAATAGGTTTCCCTTACAAACATGGGCGGTCCAGGTTGACGCAACTTATCTGCGTTTCCCCCCCCCTAAACATGAAGACATTTTATAACTTTGTTTATTCTGGTCGTTGGGTTGGAGCTGTTACAACAACAATAACAGCGAGAGGGTGATACAAGAGGCGCTGTTGTTGAAAGTAGACGAGCGAAGCATAAATCGGGGGAAAAGAGTAATGAATGACAGTAATGTAGCAGCGAGTGGTGAGCTGATAATATGGGGCAGAAGAGGTTTGTTTTGAGTTTGTGTTTGCTCCCAAGGTCAACATCATATCTGGCTTGTTGTTCCACACAACATGGCAAGGCAGGCTTGGAAAGAGAGATTGCCAATTTATTCGCGATCGCCAGCTCCACAACAACACACGGAGAGATACACCATTTTTCACAAGAGAGCCAGCCCCAGCATCATCATTCAGAAAGTTCAAGTTGAATTCCCTTGGGTTGATATACTTGTGGAGTGGAGCTACTTGTTATCGAAAGATGAAAACAACTCCTGCGAATGCTACTCTGCTCGGCTGCTGCTGTTGTTGTTTTTGTTTTTGTTCTACTAATGCTAATGAATAATTCCTTCAAGCACATGAGCATGGCTGTAATTGTAATAGGCGATATTAAGTAAGCAACTAACAAGTAAATGGACAGGGATGTAAGCCTCCAATTAGGGAAGTATGATAGGGTATATAAGACCGAGTGGTTTTCCATTTCCTAACAACTGCGTTTTAGACTAACGAGGTAAGTGACCAGAGGGGTGCAACGGGAAGTCTTCAACAATTGTCGCATGTCGTTCCGTGCTATGCAGAGTGCTTAGAATTCAATAAAGCCACCTTTAAGTCGTGTTGATTACATACCAGTCTTCTTTGAAGAAAAATCACGAGGCGTTATTAAGCAGCAAGACCGCCTACATCGAGGAGATATTTTTTTTAAATTACTTTCATCGTCAGTTTATTATTTGCAAACTTTAAGGGGTGATGTTTTATGATATATATACGAGAGATTGCAAAATTAGTTGATACACTGTCTGTTTTGCACTACGCACCAGAAGGTTCAGCGTGGGGACGATCCCTCCTGTATTTAAATTGACTTTTATTGAATTCTACGAACATAATTTGGTATTCTCCATGTTTCAAATACTATGAAGTGCATCCCTCGGACAAGTTACCTCGTCACCACTGGAATTTTAAAAAATATGTGTTTTCAGTTTTTGTGCTGAATATTCGTTTAGATTCTTGCCTAAAATATACCTCTATAATTCTTTTGGTGCTCTTTCCAGATTCTAACAACGCTGTCAACGTAAAATATTGTAAATGTAAAACAGTATAAAATTACGGGGTCACCTCTCTATCTGCATCCTTGTAAGTTGTACGTTTAAAAGCAGCATAATAGCCACCTTTTTTTCTGCTACTGTTTTAAAATTCTATTTTCACAATCCAGGCCATGGTCAAGGTAAGCAAGAAAAGAAGGGAAAAAAATCCTGTTTTTCTCTCGTGTGCCTGCTTCAGCAAAACAAACATTTTTTTAGTAGCCAATTTACTTTTCTTCAAGGGGGATTCCAGTTTCGAGAGGCACGGCACGCTGCTTTTGCCCAGAATCACACACACGCTTTTAAACGGATATCCAGACTCAATTTATCCCAATTTTCCTACAAGAAAAAATTGTGTATCTGAGCAGAGCACTCACACACACACATACACACGCCAGTACTCATACAAAATCTGCCTACGTAATCAAACCTCTTTTATCCCTAAATGCCATACAGCTACAATCTTGTGAAACGCTACCTCCTAAACAAATTAGGATATCCCGAGTAAAGTTGACACGTACGGTCCACTTAACGTAAATTGTTCCCTGTTTAGCAGAGCAGTCCTCCTCCGCTGCTACACATTGTATTCCGCGATTCCTGTCAACAAGCCTTCGCCTTCATCTCAGAGCACAGCGTATTATGAAGTAATGTCATTTTCACAGGGCCGGCCCAATTTTTCCCTGTGAGCTGTGTGACAAAGCCGAGAGATTCGTACAGATTTCAGAGCTTTCCTCGAGATGATAATTGTATTTTCCCTCATTTTTACGTAAAGAAGCTCTGGAAAAAGTAGGGCGCGTGGAATTTTCCCGGGTGCAGGGCTTCCTTCTTGAGTGGCATTATTATCCGAGGAAGGACACACACTTACGCGTGCATCACACTGCGAAAACGAGAACAAGCTGTCTTACTCATTTTTCGAGCATATTTTTTTTTTATTATTCCAGGCAATTCCATTCAGATTTTAGGCAATTTCTCGACAGCAGAAGAAGAAAAGAGCGGCGGAGGAGGCGGGAGTGAGTATGTATGGACGAAAGTGGGTGTACGTATTAGGTAGGCCTTGCTTGACATAAGCTGTCCTCGAAGTATAATTCACTTAAACTCTTCCGGAACAAAAGGAGATGATGGGGAAGTGCCGCTGTTGATGACAATATTGAACCGGGATATTATCCGCCTCAATTTACAGCTTAATTCGCATTTCAGTTTGAAAGGAGAGAGGAATGAAGGTCGTTTCAAAGGAACAAGATGTAAGCCTTTTCGTTCGACAGCTTTCCCTACGGTGGGGGGACCCTCAAAGAAAAAGCCATATCGCGGGTCTTCCGACAAAGGAAAGGAGCGAACGCTTTGACTCATTTCGGCGGGAGCAACACTGCGTAGCTGTAGAAAAGCAATAAAGACATGTAGAGATGAACCCGCTGAAAGGGAATAGTACCAGGTATACCCATAACAGCTCTCCCGGTTTCCGGAATACCCTCCGGTTTATCATCCTCATGGTCATTTAATGATTTAGTATTAATCACTTTCGTTTGTGCGTTGTTCGCATTTTCGCGCCAACGCCCGTAACCACCACTACCGCATCTACGGTAGGATCTGCCTGTAGCGGCGAGGGGAAACGGAGGGGGGGGGAGGTAATGCCGCACTTGACAGGAACTGGAGGAGGTTTAAATTTCGCTGACGCGATTCCCAAATTAAGTGGTAGTTATCAAGTATCAAATGGACAGACAGGCCGCCGGAATCACGTGTTCTTTCCGAAGAACCTCACGCACGAGAAGGGAGGATAAATTTAGAGAGAATCCACAGGGAACTTGCATTTTTGAAATTGTCAACATGACGCGTATAATTGGGACTTTGATTTCTTTCAGGAGAGCATGTCATACAGTGGGTGCGAAGGATGGGAGTCTATTTATAGAGGAGAAAGAGAGAAGATGAGGAAATACTGCGGGAAAACGCTCCAGGGAAGAGAAAGTTCCGAGGGAAGGCATATCTGGGTGTCGCCGTACAGACTTC
>JAHZNE010004682.1:0-11376 GCA_027744055.1 Callyntrura sp. NNG-2020 | reverse complement strand
CTAAAAATGAAGTCATTTTACCGGATATTATTGTAGAGGACGACGACAACGAAAGACTGGAGGATGTACAGCAGTTAGAATCAGAACCGAGGGCGTTTGCCATATTGAAAGGAGAGCTAATGTATTAAAATATGATATGATAAGGAAAAATCTTACGAACTATATGTGTTTATATGCGCAATACAAATCAACTACATTTTGTAAAAGCATGAAAGGGTAGAATGTAGAAAGCAAGTGGATGGTTACAAGTACGTCATGATTCCAAAATTATTTTGAAGGGATGAAAGTTTGTACGAATTCAAATTGAAACGAATAAAAAGCTACTTGTTCAATTATATACCGTATACCTTCAGGATTTGTACCAAGACCAATGGCACGTTTATCCGTCTTCATACTTCATACACCTCAATCCACAAGTTCTTATGTTGCTCCTATTACACAACATTGTTTTTGTATTTTCTGTCTATTCCCCTATTCTCATTCTCACTCACATGTTTCTTGTACGCTTTCACTGTTTTGATGTCCCTGGTGTCGGTCGGGTGTCGTACAATTTACTTTTCTGGTCACAAAAACAAATTGTGGTGTCATTTTACCGTTCACTGTTTAATTCAGGATGTCATCAGTCATCAGTTGGATATAGGGAACATGTGTAGTATTTAGTATTTGATTCCACCAAAGACATCGCAATGTCAGAGACACAAGACTTTTTTCAATGTTTGGTGTGTAACATCTTCTTTGGGAGTTTGTGGAAAGTGGAAAAACACATCAAATTGCATCAGAATGAGGATAACAAGTTAGTAAAATTAGGGAGAAGAGGGGAAATGGCTTGGAAAGTATTAATAAATTTTTATTAGTACAGTTTTGGAATAATAATAATAATAGTTTGTTTAAACTGACGTTGTTTTTAAATTGTTTGCAGTCTACCAGAGAATGGGGGTGGACGACGACGGGGGATGTTGCCTATCAAAAAAGTAACATTTTTCAGTTGTTTTGTGCCAGTGGTGAGGAACCAGATTGACCCAGCATTCTTGGAACAGTACAGCGAGGTAGTGTCAAAGGAAGAGTCAACTAAAGCTCGTGGTTTGAAAAATTCGTCAGTAAACGAGTCACTAATTGTGCCTACGGGAGAAAGAAGACTGAGAAAATGTCGTATTCAGGCGGCTTTGAATATCCAACGCGCTACAGCCATCCTGAAAATTCCGGATCAATCTGAGGTAACAGCTGAGCAGCAAGAAGATCTGGAGCGTATTCAAGATATACTGGAAGAAATACCCGATTCGGAAGATGACGATGAGTTCCAACCTCCCACTTACGTTAGTAACCAGTACACTAACATAAGACGTAAACAGGGGCGTCCTCTTGGAAGTAAAGGAAAAAAGAAAAATATTGTACCACTCATCAAGTCGGCAGGAATTTTGAAAAAGCGAGGACGACCCCCCGGCAAAGTAAAAGTAAAGAACGACGTGAATACCTGTGAATATTGCTCAAAATTGTTTCCGTATCGTAATGACTTGCTATCGCACATGTACGAAAACCACCAGGAGGAAGCCCAAATGATAACTTGTCCGTTATCCTCATGTGGAAGGCCCTGCATGAATTTATCTGCACTAAGAACCCATTTAAAAGTTCACAGTGACGCGGAAAGAAAAGAGTTTACTCTTATGGAAGAAACAAAAACGTCACTCTCCAATGCTGAAAGTAGCGGCGAGGACTACATTCCCGAGGACGACAAAGAAGTCTCGAACATTCTTTGCAAATTCTGTTTGAAAAAATGTTCCTCCCTGTCACGTTTAAAAGCGCATTACAAAAGAGACCATGCAGATGTGACTTCAATATTAAAATGCACCTTGTGCGACAAATACAACTCCACAGACGGTGTCGTTGGCTTTATAGGGCACGTGAAGGCGACCCATCCGGAGCGCATTGATCCGTTTGACGAACGACGTAGGGACCGTGACGAAGTAAGATCAAAGGAGAAAAAATTTAAGTGCGACAAAGAAAATTGCAATGAAGCATTTGCCTTTCGGTTCCAATTAAGAAACCATATAAAGAGGCACGATCACTTTGATAAGAAAAAACTTGCTGCCGAAAACGATCCCGCGAGAAGATTCCGATGTCCGGTGTGTGACAAACGGTTTAAATTCAAAGATAATCTGCGAAGGCATTTTACGCTTCATTTAGAAAACAACCCGTACGTGTGTGAGTTCCCTGGCTGTAGTAAGAAGTTTAATAGCGACTACAATTTACGACGGCACAGGGATCTTCATTTTGAAGATTATAGAGAAACCGTACGGATACAATGTCCACTTTGTGAGGCGACCTTTACCAGAAAAGACAAACTCCCACAGTAAGCACTACTACTTCTTTATTTTATTTTAACAGCGTAATTTATTAATTCTTATGTTTTTTTTAAATTTCTTTAGCCATTTGAGAACTCACCACAAACCTGACGACATCGCTGATGCAAACGTGAAAAGCAAAGTTTACCAAAAACGGCTACCACATTGCACACGATTGCCCCTTTTTCGAACGTATAAAGATTTACAGGACGTCATAAATGCTGCAAAGAGCACCTCAGACTTGACTGAGCCTGAGCCGACTGAAGGCAGCACCAATGCAGTAAAAACTGAACTTCCGGATTTTACACCGGTGGAAGAAGTACATTTAGTCGACAAAATTATTCTAGCCGCTGACGGAACTGCTATGCACATTAAGGGGGAGCAACTTAGCCCAGAAAAAGTGTCCAGTTCATTACAGCTAAATAATAATTCTCAGTCTGATGATCCTGAGCCAGAGGCACCACTGTCCGAAATGACACCTCTTTCGAAACTTATCACGTCTGACCCCTTGTTTAAAAAATTATCTAAGGAAAATCCCGACAAAGTTAAGGATATTGTGGCAACCCACTATAATTTTATAGGACAGAGATCGTTTAACTGCCCGTTGTGCAATGCTACGTTTAATCGGTCTTGGACCTTACATCTTCATCTGAAAACAATACATAAGCAGAATTATATGAACCAGAAACAGGGAAATCTTGAAGGTAGTGAGGCTGGAGGAGTTGATAAGAATAATATAACGTTAATGTGCGGAACTTGTGGATACCCTGCCAAAAATGGGAAAGATCTAGAAAACCATATAACAACATACCACAACAAGGTGCAGTGCCGAATCTGTGGAATTTTCTGTAAAAGTGACAGGAAACTTAAAGAACATATTAACGTAATTCACAAAGGTGTTCGTAACTTCAAATGTAAATTCTGTTCGCTAGCATTCACAAGTAAATCGTATGTTGTAAACCATGAAAAAAAAGTTCATGAAAATTCTGTTAAAGCACCAAGAAAGCAGTGCCCATTTGAGAACTGTGGTAGAATGCTAGCTCCCAGTTCGTACAAAAAACACGTGGATAAGCATAACGGAGTGACAGACCCCAAAGAAGATAAAAGTAAGCACAAATGCATGCTGTGTGGAGATGTGCTATCTTGTGCTCCTGCGCTCAGAAGGCATATTGACGCCATTCACCTGGGTAAACCAGTAAATCGACACCAGAAAAAGCGTCCAAGACCTGGGGTCATTAGAAGGGGCCCCAAGACCCCGGGTGACGAATGGTTTCAACCACTTTTACAAAATACTTCGGGAGGTGTCTCTACAAAGGAAACAGGTCATGATGATGTCACTGCGCAGGATCCAACAGACGCTTCGATAACAAATGAAACAATCCCAGATAACAAAGTGGAGGAGGAAGAGACATTTGGGTCCATTTTAGGATTTTAAAATGATACCAAGTTTAATTGAATTCACGTTTCAGTCGACTACTGACAAACTTCAGTTTAGTTACTACGTAGGACAAAGTATTATCTAATTTCATATAATTAACGTTCTTGTGTTTTTACCTTGTAGTCATTGTAAACCTCTTTCGATTGCAATATCACGCTGCGCTACTTATGATATTGCAATTAGAATAAATTTTCAAACAATTATTTTTAACAAATACCTTGAGTCGTTTACGACTTTTTACTATAATTTAAGTGACATTTGGGTCCATTTTAGGATTTTAAAATGATACCAAGTTTAATTGAATTCACGTTTCAGTCGACTACTGACAAACTTCAGTTTAGTTACTACATGTGACAAAGTATTATATAATTTCAATTTCATATTATTATCGTTCTTGTGTTTTTACCCTGTAGTCATTGTAAACCTCTTTCGATTGCAATTTCACGCTACGCTAGTTGTGATATTGCAATTAGAATAAATTTTCAAATAATTATTTTTAACAAATACCTTGAGTCGCTTATGCGCGGCTGTTTACTATAATTGAAGATTTAGTAATGGAAATTCCATGTAGTACCTATATACATGCTTCGCTGTCTCCTTCTTTTGAATAAAATATTTTTGCTTTCATCCGCGGATACCGTATATATTGATCAATAAACCATTTTTGAGAACCGTCGCCATCTGCACACCCACAATGACCCACAATGATAAGACCATCCATATACTGCTTTTTACAACACACAAATCCCATTCAAAATGAAAATGAATGTAGCTGAAAAGAAAGGAGACCTCTGTGTGGGCTTAAAAAGTAACCTCTATATCGGCTATCCATGTTTAGTTTATCACTCTTTCCCTTCTTTACCTGGCATCTGGCTTGTCCCTTGGGATTAGGAGATTTTAGATATCTAAATAGATTTCCCCACTTTTTTGTGAGAGTTCATGACATGTGCGTACAACGGTACCTGTATTGTTTATGTGAGCGGTACCTTAATATTGGAGAATTGGAGAATACAATGGAAAGTAATGAAATGCATCCTAAAGACAGTAAAATTTCGAGTATATTTCAGAGAATGAAAAATCCCAAAACATTCACTAGCATACGGAATGTGTCCATGCTTTTGTAAAGGTTCCATGTTCCTCGTAAATCCACTGATGGACATATGCCTACACACTTGACTGGTTTGGTTTTATTGTGCGTTCTCTCCATGATCAATGATTCAATTCATGTGTAGTAGTAAAAGTAAAAGAAATATATACGAAACAGGGATACATAATGATGATGAGGACGGTGATAAGTTTCACAAGGGTAAAATATTAAGCCTTGAAGTTTTTGTGATGCACCAAAAGTCATAATGTGCAGGTGTACACATCATCGTATCTGGAGTAACTCTGTAACTATTGGTGTAGGTTTGGGTATGCGCCATGTTTTATCTGAGGTTTAAGAAGGGAACCAGGTAAAAATCAAGCTTTGCAGAGTTCAATGTGTTTTCCTTGAACCTTACTTACACATATTTGTACCCGTTGTTGTAACACGAGACCTTTAGAAGAACACGAAGGACGCATTTTTTACTTCCTTGTTCCCTTTATCACACCAGCAGCATTGCAAAGCATTTCGGTGAGTAACGAGCTAATCGCGTTTGTTCGTCTGTCTGTCACCCTTCATAATTATGGTCTCTTCTAGCCACGTGGGCGGACGAACTTCATTTTCGAAGAAGCGATCTACAATTAAATAAAATATAAACCCAGACCCATATTTTTTTCTTCGAAATCCTTATCCAGAATTTTTTGTGTTCTTTTCGGTACTTCCATTTACTCGTGTTTGCTTCGGATTTAGTCCAGTTTCACCCCTCATTACCTGCATTTCAGAGAAACACTGTAACAAAAAACAATTTTTGTTATTGTGGAAGGGCTCCCTTTTCTTCTTGCGCATGGCGCATATCACTTACTCCTCTGAAGCAGTACGAGTTCAAACTCTGAAAATAATGGTGGATTCTGGATGTCTAACTACCTGTTATACCCTTGAGTTTCCTAAAGGACGTGTTCATAGTCCCACATTCTGACACAAACCTCCCCAACACATACAAAATAGCTCGTTTCATTTTTTCCTCTTGTTCCGACTCCGACGACGTGAGTGAATTTAAAAAAGTGTAGAGTCGTCAAGAGCGAATTTTTCGCGACGTGGAAAAACTAATTTTCGTGACAGTTGTTCGTTAGAAAGCGTAATACACGCTCCCAGTAAATATGTGTTTGTACATTTAGGTACTCAAATGACAGTTTGTGATTACTCACCCAAATGTCCTGTTTTTCTTCCTTGTGTTTTCAGCTTGTCACTACCAGAGTCTCTGACGAGAAACAAAGGTAACAACATTGGAGAAGTTGTCGCATGCAAAATCTTACCATTAAAAATCCTCACGTTGTACACATTAAAAACTAATTTTTGTCACTACTCTTTTTACAGGCAATCCTACAACTTTTCCCTTGTAGTGCCACCAGAGGAGAAAAAAGGCCGAATAAATAATGACCAACTGTAAAGCCAGCGCGATAAAAGAAGATTAAAAACGTTTAAAAGATATTCTTTTACAATTATAACCGCAGCACAGTGAACACAAATTATTTTTTTGTTCAAGCTTCACCTACTTTTCTAGAGCTTTCGTCTTCTTCGTCTCTGTGTATGTTTTTTCGAGCTTTGGCGTTGACGTGATTCTTATAGTGAATGTATCCGTAAAACGCACGCGCCAACAACAATGCACGGTTATGTAGCAAATGAAATATGGTATTTATCTTGTCAGTGTCATCATCCTCATCTTCATCGTCAGACAAGCAGAAAACAGTATATTCTTTAGCGTCACCACCATCCCCACCACCGCCACGACGACACAGTCGACAGGAAATTGCGATTTGTAAAATGTGCGAAAAGTGAAGACGATTTTAAAGAGAGAGAGAGAGAGAGAGAGAGAGAGAGAGAGAGAGATAGGGAGAAAAAACAATATGTCAGCTTTCGTTTTTCAAACAACTCCGCATGAAATCGTAATAGAAAAACAATATCCCACATCACTGTAAAAGCCCCACTTTGACATTCATTATGATCTCGGTGTCGTCCTGTTTTACAACACCTCCCCCACTTTCCTTCTGGTTTCTTGTTATCATTTCAACTCTCCCCAACTCCTTCCTACCCACGACATGTGTAGCCTCACCGGCAGGTATAGAAGCGGTTTTGGATCCGTTGGGAGATCTGGTTCAAGTTGCCCCGTCGTTGGCGCTGCATCAAGAAGAAGCAGAGAAATCGCTACTGCTGCAGCAGCAACAGCAAGAATCGTTGGCGGCGTCTTCAGTCAAATCTATTAAGACCCCTGCAGGGACAGTGAAATGCTCCTGTCAAACAGTTTCAGAGGAAGAGCCACAACCCGAGGGGGAGGATGACATTTCTTTGTTACAACAAGATAGAACCCCATTTCCCAGAGATCCGACGAAAACTATTGAAATTGAAATCTACAAACCAGTGGAGGATGACGACGACGATAATGATGATCAGGATGTGGGGGATGAGCCGCGGAGTGAGGATCGCGGCGACGTAGTAAAGCGAAAGGAAGGGGAAAGTGAATTGGATGTGAAGAGACGACCAGCTTTCGCGAAAAACTCGTTCACTTTGAATAGTGAAGAGGGTGACGATGCACCGGTAGCAGATTCTTTAGATTCGTCCCCTTTTACTTATCAAGATCGTGTATTCACTACGGAGGAGCCCACTTCATTCCTCTCCTTTCTGTCGTCGCTAGTAGCTTCTTCAGCGCAGGAGGAAACAGAAACCCAAGTGCAATCAGAATCACTGCGGGAGTCCCCACCACAAGAAGAAATTGACACTGAAGTGAAACAAGAAAGTGATGCAAATGGTGGCACATTTGTAAAGGGGGATGTGAACGTGGTAAATCACCGCATTTTTGATACGGCTGGCACGGTGAGTACGACTGAGCCAGAGCGAGAATCGAAGTTGTCGTCAAACGTCAATACTGTTTACAAAGCGTTTCGCTCTACAGATCTTGCCGGATCTCAACCCTCGTCTGGTGGTGATAGTGGTAGTGGTAACGAAAAAATGGACGGTGGAAACGGGCAGGACGACTTTTTTCTGTGGGATTTTATTTATACTGGTAGTGCGTCGGCAATGGCGGGAAAGAAACGAGAGAGGTTACAGTTAGGTTCGGTGGTAGACCCTTTTAAGGGTCCGAGAAGAAGACGAAGAAAAAGGAGATCTTTGCGAGGAAATAGCAACAGTCCTCCGGTGATGTTGGTGTATCCCGTGGATCACTACCCAATGACAGCCAGGAACTCGGAAAAGGATCCCGGGAATACTCCAAGTCTCCCTGAAAATAAAACAAATATGGGGACTGGCCAACAAAAAATGGAGAAGAGGTATGACTACGCTCCTGACGGGCCAGGAGACAAGGAAGAAATTCGGCGGGCAATGCAAGCAGCGATGGACCGCGCATGGCAGCAGTACGGCCCTAAAGGTCTAGACGCGCCTCCTGTAACACCACCTCCGCCTGCGCCATATGTTATTATCCCAGCCTCTCAGAAACCACCCGATCCTCCCCTTCCGGGGCAGACTGTGCTAGCCCCAAAAATTACGAAACTACAACAACCGCCCTCCAACCAGCGAGTATCGACACAACCCAGTCTACAGAAGCGGGACCAACTTATTTACTACACCCCACCTCGTCCATTTTTGTTCATTGACCGAATTTTCAATCCTTTTCAACCCATGACCTCAGAATGGGATAAGCATGTAACCGTCTCCGAAGGTCCTCCTCCACCACCTCCCGAGCCAGGTATATTCAGCAGGTTTCTCGCCAGCTATATCGACTTTGAAGTAAACAATCACGAAGCCGCCGACCTAATGCGCAGAGTGGTGTTTGGAGTTTTCATTGGGTTTCTTGTTGCTGGTTGGATTGCGCTCGGTGCAGCCCTGGGAATCGTTCCATTGAAGAAGCTGCTTGCTTTCGTGGCTGGCTCCCACTATGACGGACTAGGAACCAAGCGCCACGACAAAGGAAAAGAGTTTATAACCAGAGACACAGCCCTGGCCGACATCTCTGACAAAATCCTACTCTCCTTAGATGCGGATTGGTTAAAACGGTTGGAGGACCGGGTAATGGGTACTGAAGGCAACACTACATTTCCCCTTCAAGTATTCTGTTGCATCCTTCCCAACGAGGAGGCTACAGGCATGGTGGAATGTCAAGTGACCAAACAGCCTCATCCAAATAACCCAAGAAAGAAAACCAGTGCTTTCAAGTGTCTTTCCGATCTCATTTACAATTTCCACTTTGGGCCCCGGGAGGATGGTGACGAGGAGATCGAGGTTGATGAGAACAATCTTGTTAACGTCAAAAGTAAGGCGAGTCGTCAAAAAGCACAAAAGGGGAGGATTCAGACTTCAGACAAATCTAATTGATTTTAAATTTGACAGTCATCTAGTCGAAATTAAATTAGTAAACATTAAACTCAGTTTGTATTCCTGTGTATAAGTATTCCCCAGTTAAAATATACAAACAACGATGATTCCAGTGCAAGTTAATAATTAAAACTAATTAATTAACCTCTAATTATAATCATTTACATTAGAATGAAATACAACCGTATATTACAAGTTGTACGTAAACAGCAAGGGTATGAAGTTACGAAATTGTTGAGACTGCCAATAAGTGAGTTCGTAAATGATTTCCCGCGTAAGTAATTGTTCAGTAAAATTTTCTCACCATGTCCCGTTTTGTCAAACGGATTTCTATTTTCCACCCTCATTTATATTATTAAAATGTAAATATGTAAAAGGTAGGCTAGTTGCCGTAAAAGTAGAAGTTTAAGCTTTATTTAAGTAAAAAGTAAATAGAATGATTGTAAAATTTATGTTCATTATAATTATAGTAAAAAGCAGGTACCTTGATAAGAATAAAGGTAAACAAAAGGATTTGTAAAAAAAAAAAAATAACTAATTGTGATAAAAAGGTCGTTTCTTCATTTTTTGTTTCGCGTTTGGCGTCCCATTCGCATGGTGGTGGGAGGTTTGTTGTCTTGATATTTTTGTTGAACCCTTCGAAAGTAAAACTCTAATCGAGTATGAGGATCCAAGGTCATATCACAGATATCTCGAACAGACCACGCCGGATGTAAAAGTTCCACATCGCTATCCGCCACTTCAAGGTTCTTCCCCTCCAATTGTTTACTTTGAGGGACGTAGATCAGCTCATGAGTATGTTCTGACATGGTTCGGTAGTAAGTGGGATTGGTGGAGTCCAGTATTAACCACCGCATCCACATGTAATGACCGTAACGATAACCATCGGTAGGATCTTCCTGAAAAGCATAACCGATAAGGGGTAGCGTACGCCAGTTGAAGTGTCCAACAAAGATGAGATAACCACCGAGGATGACCACAATCAAAAAGAGGAGAATATGCCAAAAGAACTCGTGGAAGTTGGAGAGATTGGCTATTTTGTTCTTCACAAGGGTTTGTGTCTGCCGCAGTTCTTGGAGGCGGCCTCTGTTACAGCTTTTGATACAGTTGGGACTCTCCTCACACACATGTATCAATGGATGGGACGAATTTTGACTTTTGCAGAGGTTTAGAAATATGGACACAGAATCTCCAGAGTACAGGGGTTCATTCTCTATCAGTGGATTCCTGTTGGGTTCGTCGTTGCGGTGGCAGGTTCTGTTAGCTTTCTTAGTTTTGTTCGTTCTGATCTCTTCTTCACCTTCAGTCGCAGCAAACATTACCTGTGAGATGGGCTGGAGAGGAAGAAGAATTACGAAACTGTAGAAGATCAGTTGTTGAGGAATCATTTTGCCGAGAGGCGCGCATGGAAACTTTTCTAGAAGCCTTGAATTTTCCGAAACATTTTTTTCTTTCCGATATACTCGATGCAAATTGTATCTCTTTTATTATGTCGAAATTCTCTATCAAATAAAATACCCCACACCCGATCGCACAAGCGATGAATAAGAAAGATTTATTGTTTTTGTACAGTGATATTTTTAAGGCTGATGCGCCCTTCTCTCGCCAACAGCAAAGTCGAAATAAAGACCGGTATGATCGTTTAATATCACCTCGCACAACAGATGATTCGTTGTCAGATCCTTTACTGAGTGGTGATGATGACGATAACAACTTGGCGAGCGTTCGCAGTGGCAACGGAAATCTTGATAAAAATAATGACAAGGTTATTATTAAAAAATCAGAAAGTTTATTAGAATGGTCCTCTTTCGACTCTGACGATGATGAGGAAATAGATATGGACGTCAACAACAATAAGAGTAAATGGACGAAGAATTTGAACGGCAATAAAGAGCAGAAGGTTTTCGACAGTTCCGTGTTGCACGAGACACAAGCTGATATGGCGGCGCGGAACCACCATGACCGTCCTAGCGTGAACTTTGAATCCGAACACCATCCACACAACCACGGCCATCGTCACCACACCAGACCTGAGCCCGAAGTTGATGACCACGACGATGACGACGACTTTTCGCCCGTGTTGACAAATAAGAGCGGTGTCCGCAATCAACAAACACAGGGACGTGCCTCACTAAGAGGTCATGGGATCCCGG
>JAHZNE010004681.1:0-10967 GCA_027744055.1 Callyntrura sp. NNG-2020 | reverse complement strand
TCATCAAAGAGGACATTCACTTAAGTAAGCTAAGTGAAACTAAAAAGCGTAATGCACGTATTGCTGAAAAGCAACGTGATTTTATAAATAAAGTAATTGAAATGCGAAAAGTTGATGATAGCTCAACCGATTCAAATTCTACGCAAACTAACTCTTCTACTCTAGGTGTCGACAGTGGAGACCAGTACGAGCCTCCTTTCACTTCAAAGGCAGCCGCAGATGAATTTAAAAAGCTTAGCATTGATCAGCATTATGGTTTACCTCCTACTCCAGGAAACATCGACGACTCAATACTCGAATCTGATATCGAGTAAAATATTTATTTGTGGTGCTCAGTTAACTAGTAACATTTCAAGTTTTTACATAGCAAAAATGTAACAATATAAAATTATGCAATGTGTTTAATTCAATAAATCGAATTAAGTCAAGTTCCAAAGGGGGAAAGGGTTGTAAGGTCTCTTTTTAAGACTCATATGATAATTCATGAGTCAATACAAAATTAAAAAGCTATTGTCATATGAAATGACAATGTTTCAAAGTAGGTCAAGCTATTTTGCCTAAAAACCTTCCGTTGACTGTGAAGTCAATGATGAACGAACAAAAGAACAATAATGTTGCCTTTGTTTCCTTCAGCTCTACAGTTCCTATAAAAGGGAACCAGAGAAGAGAAGAGTGATCAGTTGTCGTTTAGTTTTCCGCAGTAATGCTGCAAGAAACCCCGTTATACAAGTCGAGATTCTCTCCTTGCTTAACAGAGCTAGTCCTTCCGAGGAGTTATCTCCTCGGGAATTTAGAATTAAGTTTTCAGCTTGAGTTTCCACATTGGTGACGTACTCAAGTATAATAAGACCTGATCCCAATCCTATTTTTGGGAAGACGTTTTAACAAGAAATCACTCCTGTTGTACATGTATAACTCAAATAATCATATATTTTACATATAAGCATTCACACGCTAGAGAAACTATTGAAAAGAACCTGGTGAGGGGTTTTCATTTTATGTTACCCCAAAAGATTGTGAGAGCACCTTACCATACTTTGGCATACCTCACAATTAAGTGGCGTTAACCTGCCAGGATAGTTATTATACCTAGCTAAAGAATGTCAGCAACAGGTAGACGGCGAAGAGCAGGGAATATGGAAGAGGAGGATGCTGCTTTAGCTGCTGCTTTGCCTGCAGTCCCTGCTCCTGCTGCACCTGTTCAACCAGTGAGGCGAAGTCCTCCTATTCCTCCGCCAATTCTCGCTAGAGAAACTATTGAAAAGAACCTGGTGAGGGGTTTTCATCTTATGTTACCCCAAAAGATTGTGAGAGCACCTTACCATACTTTGGCATACCTCACAGTGTAATTATGGAGCGACTTTCTTATTGTGTATGCTCCACACAGTTCATTAGTATCATCTAGTATCACGACCTCACCACTTTCCCAGATTCCTCGAGGCTCCGGGAATCTGTGTACCAAAAAGGATCAAAATACAGCATTAGCATGTCCTATGAAACATTTCTTACCCAAAATTGAACAAAAGGTAGTATAATAGTTTTCAGTACATACTTCTCTTTCGACAACGCACATAGGAACAACTGAAAACACCATGGATTCTACTTTAACGAGGTAAAAATAATGAGAGTTGTTTGTCCAAGCCAAAACAAAACCCGCATCTGTGCAGCCACATAGAACAATCACATCTTACAGATGGTGCTCCAGCTTTTCTATAAATAAACCATGGTAAATGGTAAAAGGAACATCCAAATTGTTGTCACTTAAAATTAGATGGCGCCGCACGCACCATTTAAATGTATGTAAAATTTTGTTGCTTAGAAATAATTCTGGTGTTACCACTTCACAGTAGTGGAAAGTGTGACATTACCAGTTTTCTCTTGTGGTCATGATAATCAATCACCATCGATAACGGATTGCCAAGCAAAAAATTGCATTCTCATTCTAGCAGGTATGAAAGTCGAGCAGTCGGCCGGTTCAATAAATATCATACATATATTATCTGAAGCAGTTTATTGAACCATATCTCAATGCAATATTCTTTATCAATTTGGGAATATTGTGACTAGTACGTTTTCTTTTTTTAAATACTCCTGGGACCATAACTCAAAATATCCATTGTTAACATCGAGACAAAACCTCACCGTGTAGTGTGCGGGGCATTTTGCTTATCCTGTATGATTTCGTCGTTTCGTTGTGCACATGTCTGCATGTATATGTATTTTCTAGTAAAAAGTCAGCGTATTTAATGTACCATCCTGTCTTAAACACCCAAACAAACACACAGGAACTTTCAAGAAACATTATATGTAAAGTTCATATGAATGTCAGTACATGTACAGGAATATTACTATTATCCATGTTATTGTAAATGTAATTTTCACATCCTATTCAGACATTTTAAGTTGTTTGATTATAAACGAAAATCTTAATTGGCTAAAGAAAAGTGTGTGTCGACAGCACGCGTGTAAATTCAGAAAGTATATGTGCTCGGCATTTAATTACTCCGACCTTTTATCGGTTAGAAAGTTGAGTATACAATTACATATTTATAGATGAATTTTATCTATCGTTCTGATGAGTTTACTACATCTACAATCTACACGGTTGACGGTGTTTAAGCGTGTATGACATATGCAGTTGGAATGTTAATGTTGTAAACACTGCTGTTTGATGTCATTGTCATTTTCAGGCATATATATCCATTTACTTGTCTTGGCGACTTTGGTCTTGATGCATTATGCCTGCATAAAAGTGGATATTAACAGCACACCAAGTGGCTCTCTAATGATAATAAATCTTTAATGTGTGACAGCATACTGTATCACGGCGGGTAATTTGCTGTAGCTAGTCCAGCTACTTGAAATACTTTCTTAAGGTTAAGTAGGAACTTGTTATTTTGCATTTTACATCTCACGTGCTCTTTAATACGGTTTATTCCGCCATCGCCGGATATAATTCAGAACTATAACAAGCTGGAAAGTACAGTCGCCGAAAATTATACTGCATTACAGTAATAATAAACACTTAAGGAAAAGCGAAAATCGACTGGCAAAATCGCCAAGCAGTCATTATAGTGCAAAGCTGAACAAGCTAAAAGCTTATTAGTCCCCATGTCCTCATAATGTCAAATGCAATGGGTTCATAAATTCCCGTAATATAACTTCATGTAAATCGTGTGCTTATATATGCTGGCGCCTCCATATTATTATAATTGTAGTTTCGATTTCTTTAGTTCAAGGCTACTGCAATTTAGTTACCTTGAACCAAGTTTTAAAGGCATCCTGCCATTTTATGCCAGTAAATAGCCTGCATATTTGCAAAGCAGCGAATAAACATAACAGTAACGAGATCTTTCTAGTCGCTAAAAGATTACAGGCAATGGAAAATAATAATCTGATTGATAACAGGATCACAGTCACTGCCCAAGAGACTGCCTAAAATCTAAAGCACAATAGCTCCTGTCTGAAAATAAGATAGACCCGCATCAAAGTAGGGAGAGACAGCGAAAGTGTTTTGGCAAAGCAATCGAACTCCCGCAAATAATAAGCTTGTCGTAACTCTACCCCGAGCTTTCACTCCTCAGCTCCAATACATCCAACATTGCTCTATTCCTCTTTGATGTCTGCCTTGCCCTTCCCCCGTCTCTTTGTCAGGTAATCGGTAATCACATAATGTGTGGGGGAGCATAATTCGTTTGACTTTGTTAAACAGACAGAGACGAGGCTGCTATGTGTTTGCTTACAGGTCAATGTTGAAAGTTATTACTATTTTTGTCCTATAAATATTCCCTGCGAATTCAGTAGCCAAACTTTTTATTGACTAGCTCAACTTAATCCGTTAAGTCGTAAAACAGTCGTATCTATCCGTCATGTCGAAAACAAAATCATCAAGTGGTTCAGTGCGTCAACTTGGCCTGATCTTTACCGCAACTACTACCCATTTCAACTTCGTCCTTTATTGTTATGACGAACATTTCTGTCATTTTATAATATCATCAGATTTAACTAACCATATCAAAGGGAAACCTTTGTAACGGAGAATAAATGTTTCCCCAGCAACTGACGCATATTACAACGGGAGACGATATTGCGAATACGTAGAAACTACGAGAGTTCTCGTATATATCCGCTTTTGTTAGAATGCAAGAGAAGGAGGACGCAGTACTTCAAACTTATTGCTCCATTGTACAAGCTATTTCGGCCTATGGGTAATGATGAGTATTATTAAATTCTCTTGTATAAAATTATATACCCTATCATGCCATGTGTCATCCCATTTCTAACATTTTCATCTAATAACACACACACTCCATCCTCCCCCAGAAGTATTTTGTTTATGTCCTGATGTGTTTGCTGTTGTACGCTTCACTCACAGCAGTTTCAAAAGGACAAAAGTGTGAGCTTTTAGGTCTCTAGTGTTTTATCTGAAATATTTCACAAAAGGTTTGCTGAAATCTACATGTTTTTCAATTGCTATATCCGGTGAAAGCAATAACGACTCTCTATGTTGACGAGGAAGTTTACTCAGAGAAGCTATGTTTCATAAGAGACTCTCTATGACTCCACTTGTCACTGTTCGGAGTGTCTTCCAGCCGTTTCCTCTTCAAACCGCCTCTCTCCACTCCACTCGGTTTGACTTTCACTTTAGCCAACCTAATTCTTGATTGCAATGTTCCCTCTTTGTCAACTGATAGTCTTATTAAGTATCTCGTCAGATTGAAAAGTAACAGTCCATTAATCTCAACCGAGGCAGTACTTTCCTAGAAAAGCTTCAAATCTGGCCTGATTTTTTTTGTTAACGCCTCGATTAAATCATTTATATTGGCATATGTTAGTAAATATGTGTATCTGCAACAAACCGCTTATTTACTGTTTGCTTATCTTCCAAACTTTAAAGAACTATTTCGTCCTAAAAAATGCATGTATTTTGATATTCTAAGCCATGTTGTAACTACGTCATATGTGTACTTTGCTTAGCTTTGTGTTTATTGAGTCGTACACTTCTAGTGAATAGCTCGTTATCCAGTTGTACAAGGATAAGCTTTCCCCAGTTTGTATTTTGTTAAGTATTTACTACAGCACGAAATGTGTAACCGACTGTTTCTATTTTTTTCAGGATCGAGGAGCACTAGAGTATGTGTCCAGCCGGATGAGCGGGCATGTTAAATCAGGCATATATCATCTCCCGGAAGATCTTTGCTGTTACCACTTAAGCCGTGCTGCCATCGTTTGTATATGAAACTTGTTGGAATTTTGTGCAAAAAATAATAGATTGTTTTGGTTTGATCAGCTTATTTACTTACACAGGCATCCGTTCCCTGTCAATGCCATACTGTGCAAGCATCCATTTATCTCCTGTTTTGTAACAAAACGCACCAATACCATCAAATAATCGGCATGCTGCATATGGAGAACTGACTACGCAACAGAGAACAAAATCCGACACAACTCGTCCTGAAAGGCACAATATAACGGGGAAAGTACTGAAAGAAAACCGATAGCCACTCAAAGCTGAAATGCAATTGCTGCACGTATTCGCTATGCAATCTGATTTAGTCATTTATCACCGCAGATAGACAGAGCCAACATTGCGTTTCTCGTGGAACTCGACAACAAGATTGGATTGCGTCTTGTGTGTCAGACTATGCTATGTATACAAAGTCATTTTACTCTATTTTCGAGAGGAGTGGAGGTGGAGACATATTATTATATAGTACCCAGCCAATAAATACCAATTGTTCTTCCGCTCCCTGACTGAAACTTTCGCTCCGCTGTGTAATCAATCCAGCTTGCCCACCAACAATACGGCTCCATGTGTGCGTACAAGAGTACGACCAAAGGAGAGTAAATTAAGTTTTATGGTTGCAATGAAAATGTGGATTTTGTATACCGGCGGCGGATAGAAAGCAAAAGCCAAAAATAAATATAATTTCGTATTTACAATTTGGTCGTGAGTTTAGTAAATACTACGTAGTAAGAAGGAGTGGATTGATGATACGACATTATATAAACTCTATTGTGGTATAAACACTCGACCTTTGCCAGTGTGCGCGACTTGGACGAACGCTACGATGAAAGTAATGCATAATAAAAAATTGATGGAGAAAAAAACAAGATATACACTTTAAACGAAATTAAACTTTAAAAGGTCAGAGAAGGAAGTTTGTTGTGAAGGATAATACGACAACACGGCTGCATTCTAAATTGCTCTTCATTTCTTACAAATTGCTACAAAAACAAGGCAATAAACGTTTCGGACAAACTGCTTGAAAACAACAGCGAAAAGTATAGGTTCCTTTCCTTCAGTTCCTGTGGTAATGGTAATGAACAACATGAAAATATATAGGCCACAGGTTGATGGGACAATTGCTATTTGTTAAATTAGGAATAAACCATAAAGATCAGCAGGTTCTACCTTTGTTGGTAGCAGTCGGGTACTTACCAACTGGACTAAAAGGTAATTTTCCTTGTATCCCATTTCCATTACAACCCAGTCAACCATCCTTGTCATTTCGTTTAATTCACCAACACTCAAGAAAGCCTTATTTACCGTTACTGCTTACTCCTCCTGTTACACCAAAAAAACGTACGGACGAACCGTATGTTATTAATGGGTAATGGTATACCAGCGACCGGAACATAAAGTCAACTGTATCAAAAGGGAAAAAGTGAGACGGAGAGAAAGGGCGACAGAACAAGACAAAAAAGAGACTCTGATGCAATGAAGCAGCAAATAAAATATTTGCCTTTGTGAGTAGCTGCGTCCTAAGCAACGACATCGGAACAGTAGCACCACCGACGAACAAGGACCTTTTGTACTTTCCTTTCAAAAGTTTTCTTCCTCCTTTGGATTCTGTCACGAGTCGGGAGACTACGAAAAGCTATCGTCGTCCAAAGGAAAGTGTTTTGGCAGAGAGAATAGCAGATTGTTCACTCATTCGTTTCCAAAATGAAGAAAGCTTTTCTGGATGACGTGATATTATCAGAGTTTGACCTCATCCTCGTTTGAAACACATGCTGAGCGAAGAAGAAGGCTTTTAGTTTTATCCATCACGAAAAACTAGTCGTGAGAACTATTTCTTGATGAATAGAACGTACGGTTTACGAGATGTAGTGGTGTTTCACAAGTAGTGTCATTGATACTTTCTCAAAATAGTGAAGAACTAACGGCGTACCACTATCTGTCATCGTCTCTATCACTATCAACATCAGTTGTTGAGCAGCTTCATCATCACAAGCCCAAAACCAAGAAAACTTTAAAGAATCGGATGTAAGATACTTGCAAAAAGTCACGGAGAGACACATACATACATACCTAGTCCGTGACTGATAGCGCCCCAGATAGTGGTAGTAGAGTGGAAGCATTCAACTGACAGAATTAAATATGACCGACTTTGTGGACGACGGTGACGGTCCAGACTATCCTGATGGCAATGAGACCAACCCAAATTGCAGTCAGTTCCAGTAAGAAATGAAAGCATCAAAGCACCATTGAAATATAGATAGCCATTTTCATAGGTCGTATCTAAATTTTTCTCACTTGTTATCAGCTTCATTTGCTCAACAAAGATCTACTAAACGCATTTACGTATTTACGTTTTCAGACGATGTTATATTGAAGTCTCAGAATGAAAAAAAAATCCATATATTTTTTTGCTCAATTCAACTTCTTTTGCACTCCAATTGCCGCGGGTCCTTTTAGATAGGGAGAGTAAAAGTAGGAGCGTAGAATATTAGATTATTTCAACCAAGATTTTGTTAAAGAATGTAGCACTTAAAGCAAAGGATGGCACCCAACACAGACTCCAAGGGAGTGTGTATTCCTTGGCAATGAAAAAGTGAACGCAATATGGCAAATTATACAAGTTATGGAATGTAGCCCTGTAGGGAGAGAGGGAGTCTTGCTAACGGCAAATGTAACGGCGCACAAGAGCGTGAAACAATAACACAGAATATACCTGCTATACAGTATATGGATATAAATAGTTTATGCTTTTGTTGAATATAAGAGATCTGATAATTAATGGACTCCTCGTTTATTTGTAAATAGTTTGAGCCACAGAGAAAGGCCACAGCTGAAGTTGCAAGCAAGGAGAAAATTCAATTAACACAAGTTCTTTTAATTTCTTTGAAATGAAACTAGCTGTCTGTCACACGAGGTCGGTGGACAAAATGGCGATAAACAAAATATTCTACTTTATGGAAGGTGGCAGGTGGAGTTCCGTTTTTAAGTAAACCATGATAGGGTGGCAAACAAAACAAGCATTTCATACAAATCGGGTAAACAAAAAACGTACCGTTGAATATATTTAGGTGATTGGGGACGTTAAATGTATTACGTGACGTGGTATATCTGGTTTCTATGTAACAAATACAACCAATAAGTACGTTCATATTTTGCCATTTTAAATCAACGCTAAGCAACGATGGTGTCAGTGCCATTTTGTATTAGATACACCTATACAGACTTGCAATTAGTAATGCCTTTTTTAACCTAATACAGTTTGAGTTATTATCATGTGTTTGAGTTATTATCATGAATCATGACGCTCTTTCGGAAACTTAGACTGACACCATTACATTGACTGTTCGATCGACCTTTCGCCTTTGCCTGTTGCTACAATTTCACGAGAAGGAGAGTTTGCTAATTGCCACTCTGCCTTGAAACCCTGTCACCCTCGTCCGCAAGCGGCAATGTCAGGAATTTATCACCTACGGCATTTATACCTCAACCAAACGTTGAGAGTTTCTCTGCCACGACTTTAATTAAACTATACAATATCCACAAGGGCAATTTAACATTGATGCTGTTGAAAACCGAGAAAGGTCCCGTTTTCAATGAAAAGGTCACTACTTCATTAATTCAATGGAAGTTTTGAAACGAAAGTCAGTGATAGCAGCAGGGCTGCTTAAAGAACAAGTTGTTAATCTGGAATGTGGAATATGCAATTAAAGCGGCATTGAAAATTATTACCAAATACTACTAAATGAAGGTACACCGTGCGAAAAAAAATGGACTTGTGAAACTTGAAAGTTGTACGTGAAGCCCTTTTAAAATAAATGCTTTCTTCTGTTGTGCTTACTTCCAATTATTTATACTTCCCAGAAGACACAACATACATGCTGCTTTCACTTTTCATACCATTTGACAATGTTTAGAATGATCATCCAAATTGTACTAAATAATTACATGCACTAGAACAACTGCTTAGTGTTTGAACCACGAAACACTTTTTCATAGATAACTCTTATAAATAACGTTTCGGAATGCATTGGAGCAAAAGTAATATAGACATCAAACCCCATTCAATTTCTGTATGTCCTTGAGAACTGAATAAATAATTCATTTTATACAGCATCTTACTTGGAGAAGCGCAATTGAGAAAAGCAATTTAGGAAGTAGCTAAAAAGAAGGATTGATGATAACTGTGTTGACAATTTTGTGTGGCTGTTGTGGGGAAACACGCAATCTGTTTACTCTGATACGAACATATTTATCATCAACGCACCATAATCCTTTCTGATATGAACGCTAAAATCGTTGGTAGGGTAGGTAAGTATGAAGTATGTCGTAATAAATCGATTAAAATAATGTGGGTTTCGGTTCGCTCCAGCGCTATTTTCCGAAAGCCATTTTTCATAATTTCAGTATAAACAAAAATGTTAAAGATTTCAAAGTTTGTGTAGTGCTTACTCCTAACACATATACGATGTGATATCTACGGTGGAATTTATCCCAAAGTACAGTCCTTCGATTTATGATGATATGTGATCTTTCAAATTATATTTCAATGTGCTTGAAGTGAAAGAGAAGGTAATGAGCAGTTCCCAGAGAGCTTTATACGTATATAACACAGTAACTTTTAAGAAAAATTACACCGATTTATGAATTCTGAACGATATATACCTGATGATGATCTTCCACAAATCTCCTGCTGTGTGTTAATGTAGCAGAATAATGTGCATTGTCAAATATGACGATGTAACAGGGTTAATTTAATATTGGAAAAACGTACATTTATGTTGTGCCATGGACCATGGTACGAACATAAAACATTGCTATGTGGTTTTTACATTTCCCATATGAAAAAGATGATTTCTGGAAGCATTTCTCTTGATATTAATGGTATCTGTAGGACACCCTTTTTGTTTGGTTGTCAGTGTGGTATTTTTGTTTCAGTCGACTACGCAATCCGATTCGGTTCCAGAAAATTCTTATATCCCATTAAAGATATTGTGTTATTTATGTATTTTATAACGTGTTGAATCTTATCAATTCGTCTTATAATTAAGGCTTATATAAATAAACTAAAATATTTTAATGAGCTCAAGCGGATAACCACATTAAAAGCAGACGTCAGGAAGTTTTTTTCTCTATTTCACGATTTATGAAACGAAATAGTACAAAATACCAAAATCTGCTAATAAAGTAAGACAGAAAGCTACTCAATGTAACTGCAAATTAGTACAAACAACGTAGTTTCAGACTGCCTCAAACAAACGGCCGCAACATTCATTGTTTGAAGTGTTAAGCTGCTTAGGTTTCCATTATTCCCAATGACAAAAAAGCAAGGTTTATTAATTTGTTTCCTCCTTTGTTTTACCCGCACGCTTTGGTGAACTAAATATTTGCGATTTGATCACTCAAAGGTTCATAAGCTAAACAAAATAATGTAATGGCCATATAATTATCAGTATTAACAAATGTAACCAAACAAGAGATAAGTAATATCTATAATAGCATCGTTTAGTTATACAGACCTTATGGTATTTCTCTCCCATACTTTTTTCCCTTGTAGTATTTATTTGGGAACATCATACTGGTGATCGGCACAGCAACGTTTAGCATGAGACGTTTAGTAACTGAGATGGGAATACGAACTTGAACTTCGGTGTTTCGTGATGATGGTCATAACTGAGCAATGAGGGTGAAATTGTATGGCAGTATTGATTTCCAAAAAATGACA
>JAHZNE010004680.1:0-22301 GCA_027744055.1 Callyntrura sp. NNG-2020 | reverse complement strand
TCTTGACATTTATCTCGTTTTCGTCTTTTTTTGTGTAGGAATCATGTATACTTTATTTCTCGTTTAAAGGTAGCAAACAAATCGTTTACTTAAAATATTTAATGTTATTGCATTTCAATAATGCGTACGCTATTTTACTAAGTCGCTTATATACATGCCCACATACAATTACATATTAATTAGATTGCTATACGTCGTCGTTGTAATAAATTCTTAATTTTTTTTTCAAACGTGTTTTAAAGATATTTCAATCAAATGTGCTACCTAATCAATACATACATGTTATATTCTACCATGCACATTTTTTGTAAACTACCTATATAGCAATCGTGCTTACTGTGTACATACAACAACACGAAATTTTAAACACGTGTAAATTTTGTGAAATGTAATCTGATTCACTGTAGGTTTTTGTAGTGTATTTTATTTTGTATCAAAATCCAAACTGTTGCTGTTCATGGTTCACTATATATATAAATGTCCTAGTATACACTCATTGCTTGTCGATTTTAATAGCTTTAAACTGTGGTACATTTTTTTGTTTAAACTATACTTTGCGTTAATGTTTATATAGTTGTATTAATGATGTAGTGGTATAGTTTATTACAATTATTACATACAATTTAATTATTTTGTGTACGAGACATTATATCAAAAATGTCCGTTTTTGTTGCTGAAACATCATTACTTATGTGATGTTTATATTTATATATTTAACTTTATTTTCATCACATGTGAATCAACTCATGATGAGAAGATAATATTTTGACAAAATCAAAACCTGTCTACTTTTATATGAAGCAATCTCTAATATTTAACAAAGAGAAAATATACAATCATGCATAAAATAGTGAGATTTTTTATTGCTATATAACCTGAAGACAAGAGACAATCATTCTGTGAAAATCATAAAAAATGATAATTTTATTATTTATTGAATAACACTACGCACACTATACTATATATATATACACCACACAATACACTGAAAAATCATCAAGCCATTTAAAAACCGGTGCATTGTTTTATACTGTAATATATAAATCAATAACGTCTTTCATTTCAGAGTGGAAATAAACATTATACTACATATGAAACTACTAGGTACATACGATACACACTTAGATATCAGTCAGTTGTATAAATTGTTATATATTCCTTAGCATACAACTTTCTACATTTTCATTACTTTACATCACCATTGAATTCCGGAATAAAAAAAGTAAAACTTCTAATCGGGTCCGGTTATATATGAGGATAGAGAAAGTGCTGACACAGTTCACCCAAAATATACCAACTTGATTAAATCTGCTTTATAACGGAGATTTAAATAAAGAGGACAAAGTTGCATATTATACAAATACATAAATCTATGTACAGTACAGAATTTTCATGTACAAATCGTGTAAAACACCTTATTATATACTAATTTAAATCACAATAATTATCTCAAGGTAACAGTCATGCGCTTGTGGGGACATTTCAATGTATTTTATCTTTCAAAAATATCGTTACTGCTACTACTACTACAACTATTACTACTATTGTACAATTGACCTGTAGAGAAAGCTTTCAGAGATTTTCCTGATGCTCATTTTCCATAAATTTAAAGATTGTAGTATTTTTTAGTAAATTAATGTAAATGGATCTCACACAGGATTTCTAAATGAAAAAGTGGCTTACAGTTTATGAAAGTGATATAATAATGACGAATGTGTAAAAAAAGCAAATCTTTTAACGGCTCACGCAAACACTTAAGTTACACAATTCCTGTTTTTTATTTAATGTTTTGCTTACAAAATATAATGTCTGCGTTGTGAAGCACAAAAAACAATAGGGTAAAGAATCATGAAGCTGTATTTCATTAAAAAAGCTCCGAAAAACCAATAATCTTCCTTTACCTTTCGATCACAACACAACCCACCCATTTGCCTCTCCGACGAGCTTTGTCCAATTTTTGATGGTGATCAAAACGGATGAAAAATGATAAATGAAATGTTATACGTTGTTCTACTTAAATGGTTCTTACCAAATTCTTCAGTATAAATGCAAGCAATAATAATAATGAAAGACTTTACCCCAAGATGCCTTTCATTACATGTAGATTAAAAAAAACAGTTTCCAGACATACTTATAGTGTACTAGTGTGCATCTCATATTTTGTGAATAAAATGTAATTATGAATACGCTTTCCTTCCTCCAATCTCATTTTCGGTGGATATACCTTCAATTTCCAGTAGTTCTAGATATTTTGCTTCAATATTGTTATATTGTACAATGTAATAAAACCGTTATAATAATTATATTTGTGGAACGGCTGACGAAAAGATGATCGATTACGTTTACAGAAAGCTAGAGCGACAATCGATCTCAAACTATTTTAAACATAAAAAAATTGTCTTTCAGGCATTTAAAACGATGTAATACTACAATACAACACAATAATTATAAATAGTAAATATGTAGAAAATACAGTTATATAGTTTTTATTGCAACGGACTCCTTTAAAAGGATATTTTTAAGTTGGCCGTTAATTAAAAAATGGGGAAATCTGGGATTCAGCTAAAAACTGACAATCACGTATAGTAAAGAATGTTCGTCCAGCGTACAGAAATGTTGCGCTGAGTACGGTACATGATTATTTTGTTGTTGGTAAACAGCTTTGTGTGTTTAGTTAAGTCATTGTCTATTAACTGTTTGATACTTATAACTTGTAATTTATGTTTTATGATATACATATATGAAATGTGTGCTTCCCAATAAAATGCAGTTTGTTGGTTACAATTTTAAAAATTTTGGTGAGTTTTTTTTCAAAATTTATTTTTCATAATAATTTTTTTCTCGGGTTTTCATCAATCTTAATATTAATTGAATGAATTTTAATAGACATACAGTTCATACTATCGAATTACACTGCATTCATATGTTGCACCACAATTTTCAGGTTTTATACCTTTAATTTTTTTAAAAATACAATATAATTTCACTGGTTATTTAGTGTTTAGCTATTTATACGAAATACTAGAGAGTTTATTTGAGGTAAAGCTTTATTTTTACTACACAACGTGTCTGCTACAGAAATCCTGTCAGTCAGACGGATTTCCTTACAACTTTTTGGCACCTTTATGGAATAGTAACTACCGCAGAGCATTTTTCCCACGTGGAAGAAAGCAAACTGTTTGGCTACTAAGTATTGCTATTTAAATGTTTTAGTAATGTTAATTTACAATGGTCTATTTCAACACATTACTTCGGCAGTCACCGTTTCAAAATTCTTATCGCTTATATTGACGATTAAAATGATACTGAGTATATTTATCTGTTTCTTCACTGGTACTCTCAAAACATGGAGATCTCTCCTGTCCGTTTTATTTTCTTTAGTCAGGAAGATCGGATTACTATTATATATTAAACTCGACAATTTATGAATTGAACTTTTACCTTTACAGCTAATAAATACATACCTGGATTTCCTTTTACAATTTGATCAGTTATTTGCTTTCAAGAAATGTTTAATTATATTTATGATACATTTATTCTATGATTTTGTGCTGTTACTACAAGTAGACAAATACAGCCAAATAGTATATTGTCCCTTTAATGTTCTTTTTCACGGCACCATTGAAATGTGTATTGCACTACCACCGTCCTTGTTATAACATTCTTATTCTTGACACAATATAATATCAACCATTCTCACGATTGTCATATTACTATTTTCGATAAGTAGATTGCCTTTCACACAATTTGAATTTTATATAAAGAGAAACAATTACTTTTATTTTTCGTGAAATATTAAATTTTTCTATGCAAACTTTGAAAGCTACAGTTACCCCCATACATGAAAATAAGATTATGTTATATGTACTCCTAAAATGATTGTAACAAATTTATTTATCTATTGGAGTCTCATGAGGAGCTGGCAATTTCTCCCAATTGGGTTCAACGTCCCAGATCTCTTTGGCGTAATCAGTAATGGTTCGGTCACTGGAGAATTTTCCAGAGGAAGCGATATTATGAATTGCCATTTTTGTCCAGAGTTCCTGGTTCTGTTAAAACAACATCAGATCATGCAGTAATTAGCCAAAAATTCATAATCAAGAATTTCTCCTTTTAAATAAAGTGACAGCATTAGTGGTTTTATACCATGTAAGTTTCATTGGCTTTATCTTGACATTTTATGTAATCCTCAAAATCAGCCAAAAGGAAGAATCTGTCCCATTTCATGAGAACATCCACTACATCTTGGAATTCTCCTGGCATGTTGGGGCTGAAGTACCCGTGGCGAATTTGCTCGATGCACTGCTTGAGTTCCGGATTTCTTTCGTAGTAAATGTTGGCATCATATCCTTTCTTTTTCAGTTCCTCGACCTCCTCAACGTTCATTCCGAAAATGAACATGTTTTCCTTGCCCATTTCTTCGCACATCTCAACGTTGGCTCCGTCCATGGTTCCAATCGTGAGGGCTCCATTGAGCTGATAATTTTCATACAAATTCAGTGTTAATGACCCGCATAACAGGCACATGTGATAGCTACCATTTACTAACAAAAACAATACATGTCGCATGCAAACTACAGATAAACAAGTTTTCACATTTAGCAAAGTATAAAAATGCAGAATATTTTCCCTCCCATGCAAAAGTTGTTTACCTGAACATCAAACATGGATGCCGGGTTAATCTTAACATTGTATTCCTTTTCCAGGTACGATGCAAGTCGCATTTTGTTTTCTTGCTTGACAGTTTGAATACTTCGGTGGAAAGCTGGATCAGAGTCGAATTCTTTCAGTTTGATAAGCTCATCAAGGTGAGTTATCCAGGTGTCTCCTATTTTCTATTTAAAAATAAGCCATAATTAATTAATGCATGTAGATATCTTCAACTATCGTTATCGTAAACTGAGATGAATAACATCTCTGAGTATACAAGGTGCAATATTGCGTAGGAATTGATGAGGGTATTTACCTCGGCAATAACATCAGATAAGCTTGCGTTACACAATAGCAACCAACGTCTGGGAGTGATACCGTTGGTCTTATTTTGAAACCTCTCCGGGAACATTTCATAGAAGTCCTTGAAGCTATAGTGTACAAATGTTAACGTATTTTATATAAAGTTCACTGTTTTAATGTTTCGTTCTAAAAAAATATCTCGTTTCTTACATATCAGCCTTGATGATCTCAGAGTGGATGGCAGCGACACCGTTGATGGCATGTGACCCGACAATGGACAAGAAAGCCATGTTAATCTTTTTCTCGTCGTATTCCTCAACGAGAGACATGCGTCGCATCCTGTCTACATCTCCGGGCCATTTCTTCTGTACCTCCTACAAAAATCAGAAAATCTAACAAAGGTGAAAACCTGCTTTCCAATGAGGGTTATTTAATAATTTAAGTAACAATTACAAACAAACCTGAAGATGAAGGAAATTAATGTGGTAAATAATTTCCAAATGCCTTGGCAAGATGTATTCCAGCATTGAGCAAGGCCATCTTTCCAGAGCTTCAGGTAATACAGTATGATTAGTGTAGGCGCATGTTTTCACTGTGATGTCCCAAGCCTAAAACCGACGATATTAAACAGCATTGAAAATTCATTAAAATTGCAGTCTTTAAGTATGGCCGCTTTTCATTACATCGTATGGTATGTTTATACCTTCTCCCAGCTCAGTCCTTCAATATCAATCATAATTCTCATCAGTTCCGGAATAGCAAGTGAAGGATGAGTATCATTAAGTTGGATTGCAACTTTCTCGGGAAGCAAGTCCAAATTGTTTCGTGTTACTTCGCGGCTTCCAAACTTGGAAGTTTTAAATCGCCTAATGATATCCTAAGGTATTTTCAAACAAATCAGTATGATTTTATCATAGCGGAAAGATATGCATTTATGCCTCGGCTTTCTTTTCATAATATCGCAGATAGTATGTAAGTACCTACCCGCAAAGTGGCAGAAACCAAGAAATACTCTTGCTTCAAACGGAGCTCCTTTCCTTCAAAATGATTTTCATTGGGATACAATACCCTCGAAATATTCTCCGCCAAATTTCTGTCCAACACGGCTTGGATGTAGTCACCATCATTAACTGTTTACAAAAAATGAGCTTTTTATTTTCAATATCTCCCTTCATAAAGGTCACTCGACAGGCATGAAATTCCAGTTCAAAACTGAAATGTGACAATATTCCATTTACAATTTACGAATTGGGACAAAGCGACTTACAGAACTTCAGATTGAATTCAATCGGAGACTTGGCAGACCACAAACGAAGTGTGTTCACAATGTTATTTCCGTATCCCGGAATGGGATAATCGTAGGGCATGGCCAACACATTCTATAAGCATTTTATTATCAGTTTTCGTCATTTACCATCATTTATATTTGCCGCAGCATAAGTTTTCTTTGTGTAGACATACCTGGCTGTTGACCCAACGCCTTTTGGTGGAGAAGTCTCCTTCACCCTCAACACGCCCATAGAATTGGACTGGCAAGGTGTATTCAGGACGACCTTTCTCCCATGGACTTCCATATCGGAGCCAATCATCCGGTTCCTCAACTTGTTCTCCGTTCCTAATCCTTTGAGCGAAGATGCCGTACTCGTAGCGAATACCGTATCCATAAGCGGCAAGACCAAGTGTTGCCATAGAATCCAGAAAGCATGCGGCGAGACGGCCGAGACCTCCGTTACCCAAACCGGCATCCTCTTCATTTTCTTCCAACTCTTCAATGTCCAACCCCAACTAGAGTCATGTACATACAAATGTCAAATTAATACTCCGCCTTACCATATAAATGCATGTAAGATGACATTTTGTTGTAAAAAAAAGGTCACGGCTCTTGCCGCACCCAGCTTCATCGGTCGATGAAACGTAGCAATTTCACTCGTTCGTATAAATAATAAAAAAAAGTGAAATGATCTCCATATCAGTACTTTCCACCCACCTGGTACATGGCTTCGTCGCATGCACTTTGAATGCCAATGTTGCACATTGTATTGGTTAAAGAGCGTCCCATAAGAAACTCCATCGAGAGGTAGTAGATCCTCTGAAATTTCAGAATTCGTAAAGTTCACATCTTCTGCATTGACTAACGAACGTTATATCCGAATGTGCATGCACTCAATTGTCATTCTTATATGGTGTACCTTGGGATCCTTATCGTACCAATACTGTTGGGTACGAATCCATCGGGAAACCAAGTGATCCTTGGCGGTGTGAGCCAACGCGAAAAAATAATCTCTTGGGGTGGCAACATTACGATCTCTTTACCAAAGTGTAGTGGACATGCCGGTTGAAAGTCTTTTTAATGTTGGCAACGTTTTCCACCTGGGCGATGCCCCTGACACTAATTTGTTTCCTTTTGTCGTGATCAGACATGGTGGTTGACAACTCTATCGAAAATAGTTCAGTTAAAACGCTGTTGGTTAAAAAATGGCTTAAAAACGGTAAAAAACTAAAATGATTGCTAAAATTAAGAGAGCACACAGCAAACAGTCAGATTCACTCGAAAGTAGCCTGACGACTGGACACAAGTACACGCAAGTTGCTCAATGCCATTCGATTGGACAACAGCTTAGCAGCAGCAGCAGCAGCAGCTATTGCTATTCTTAAATAAGAATTTGTAGCCAAGATAGAAACAAGGTCATATTATACACTTATTGTGCACGAATATTTGTGAGGTGGAGTAAACATGTTGACTTGCAAGCTCTATCTTATTCCATGAAATTTGTTTAGGAAAAATTTGTACGGCCGGTTTGATCAGTGCATGGCCGCTAAAGGAAAAAGCCAAGCCGCTACATGCTCTTTCCAATACTTTTTAAACTTCTAAAAAAAATTTTTACCCAGTGTCACGGTATAAAACTTTCCTCTGTATTTGCCATTCTTTTAACCAATCAACTCTGCTGCCACCTCTCTAGGCCATTTCCAATATATGCTCCGAGTAAGATTCTCCAAATGCGGTATGTAAATTAGCAATATAGTCAAGACGAAAAACGTCAAATATAAATATACTTTCCAATCACTTACTTGTTGTCCGCTCCAATAATAGCGATTATATATGTAGTTGACCACGAACGAGAAACCTCTATGCTATTATTTATTAATGGAAAAACAATATATGATTAATAGCTTGCGGGATATTATTATGTTGTTTGTGTCGACTTGTTTACTACACACATACAGCGCTCTCCTCTCAGGGACAATAAATGGTCTGATCTCCAAAGTTGATTCCAAAATGACTACCAGAAGAACTATAATCAATAGTAGTAATAGCAAAGCACCATGTTATGATGAACAAGGATTTAGATCTCTTTCGTTTATGTTGCAAAGCTGTATGCCACCAAATTGAATATGTAATTAAAATATTACCAGCAAACGACGACGATGATGTGTGTGTACGCTTATGCTCAAGGTTTTTTCCACTTCAGTACATATTATTACTATTATAGAGCTTCATCCTCAATAAGCGAATTCTTCCCCATCACATGTATCCGTACACACACATTCACACATCGAAAGCTAGCATAAAATCTGGCTGGAGTACTCTCACTTCTTCATCATAAGAATCCCTGCGTTGGAAGTTGAAAGTTGTTTGTTGGGCGGCATACTGTATTGAGTACAATAAAACATATATACCCTCATGTGCAGGTTGGGCTGAAGGAGAAGTATTTCAGAGAGAGGACATTATCATCATCGTCATTTGCAAAGATATTAGGTTCTGAAATTATAAATATAAAACACGACGATAAGCCTGTGTATATATTCCACCTACATGAGCAAGATGCATGCTTCTCCTTCCCTTTTTCCTTTCGTCTTCGGCTTCTCCTCTTCTTCTGCTGTATTATTTGGCGTGAAACCGTCTTTTCCCTTTGTAAACTAGGCGTCATCGTCATAAAAATATAGACTGCCATGATCTTCACAGTACTGTTGGAATATTATATTAGTAGAAACTAGTTTTATTTTCATCTTTTGTTCCTCGTCCAAGTTTCAAAGTCAGGCGTAAGTACTTCACTCCACGCTAATTTGATAATATAAGAAGTTGTTCTGCTGAGCGATAAACAGGTCAAATGTATACGCGTTGCTAAAGTTAATGCCCCTCTTAAAAAGTTTCTTGAAAGACATGTGTAGTAGCTAGAGCTGTTAGGTGGTCATCGCAAGTTACAACTTCCACCTTGCAACAACTTCTATGTAGAAAGGACAAAGACAAAGCCACAACCGAAAAGTACAGTACAGTACATTATGATTCGGTCGTACTAAACTAATTGTAAAGTTAGTTCATCGATTTCTTCAGTAAACCTCACATACATTTTTGGTCGCGGTAAAAGACAAAGCATTGTAGTATGTTGTAAAATGAAGCGTCGCGTCGGTCGTACTGCTGCCAAATGAATACAACACAATATTGTAGTTGTAGTTGGGCGTATGTTTCTCCAAAAATTATTTGAAAACCTGCACACTCCTTAACTGCACGAATGGATACAAAAGAATTGTTATTTTCTCGATTTAACTTCTACGTGGCTTTCCTTTTAGGTTCTAAGTAGGTTACGTGATGAAGGGGGACTCGGCATAATTGGAATTTCATGAAGAATATTCCTTTCATTTTTGCATATTTCTGAAGAAGCATGAAGTGAATTGTGTATGAACCTTTTTATGAACTTGATTGTGCCTATTAAAGTAGGTACAATTAAAACTAAAGATTGTAATACAAGAGAACAAACGATAAAATGGGAAGATATCGAATATTTAGGCATCAAAGTCAAATTGCATTTAAACCGATTGTGATGTTGGTGAAGGTGATGATGCTGATGATGTGGAATCCTCCTTTCTACTGGCAAAGTGATGATGTTGGCAAATAAAAACTTTTTTTGCTTATATTCCGGCTTGCACTCTTTCATGCCAAATAACTTTAGGTTAGGTACCTGTTTTGATGCCGGCTGCTTACGCGTTGACTGAACACGCTGTCAGCACATGCCGGTCTGTAAATTTTCCTTGAATAACAACTATTCTTTAGAACAACAACAAAATTTAATGAAAACGTGGCCTACCTCAACATTAATCAGATCTTAAGTCCAACATAGTTAATGTTGAATTACTAAAAAAAACTTCACAACAACCTCAAATATAAATTGCATTGTACGCATCTGCGGGTACAAGACCTACATACATGTAACCTTTATGTGGTGTGGCCGTGGCGTGCTTCATGACATGACAAATTTAGTAGAACATGTATGGAACAAACCAAGAAAAATCAACATTTAATTGAGAAATTTTCCTTTCTAAGAAGTTTTTTAATAGGGCACCTTGATAACCCTTTCTAATTTGATTCAGTTTCAATTTTAATTCTCAGGTTTTCTAAAAATAAAATGCAAATCTCGCTTCATTCTGATGTTGTTTGTTAGATACATTGTGCTTGTGCACATAGGTATGTATAAGTTAATGCGAAAGCTTTATACTTTTGGAGAAAAAATTACTATACATTTACCATGTCCATTCAACCTATTGTTACAGTTTATTCAATGATAAAACTCTATCTCTGCATATCACTTCCAAGAGAATGGATCCATGAACCGGGCAAGTAAACACGAATTCCGTGATACCTGCGCACCAACTCCACCACACCACAATCCACAACAGTTACACGTGACTAAAAACAAACAGCATGAAAATGTTATCATCAATTGACACAGTTACACTGGATGACTACGGTCAGTATCATTTCAAACGTCATCATGATGCGGACACAACTTCAAACAATAAAATGACATAATATAAACATTCCTGCCAAATTCTTACTTTACGCTTCTTGCTTAACCTGCAAAAAGTGTATCCTACCTAATCCTGCCTGATTCAGTTCTATCTAACTACATTTACAACCTCCTTTTGCCTTTGTCGTTCATACTTACGCTGTATTGTACTTTGTACAAATTTTATTTAAATGCGTGTATGCCTATTTGCAAAATGTTATTATGTCAAAATCCAGTCACTTTACCCATATAGCTACGTGCCGGCCCATCCGTGGTAATGAACTACATTCTACTTTTATACAAATTAATATTTGCAAAATGTTATTATGTCAAAATCCAGTCACTTTACCCATATAGCTACGTGCCGGCCCATCCGTGGTAATGAACTACATTCTACTTTTATACAAATCTAACGTTGAGGAACATTGCACAATGAAAAGTAGTTGATCGTTGCTCACATTTTATTTTTCATATGACTGCTTCTTTCATGAATAGGCATTGGAAATAACATGTTTTATTGCTTTCAGAGACTCACATTGAATAATAAAGTCAAAGTCAAGGAGTACGAGAAGATGATGATTACAGAGTGGAATGTACAAGTTCTATAGTCACTAGTCAGTCATGATTCTTGATCATGATGATCAAATTCGCGATGATTACACACTACACATACATACGAGGAGTTTACCATTCTAGTTTGAACTTTCAAGTGATAGCTATCAGCTATGCATATATATTCATATGTGCATTCATTCTTCCAAAAGTTCGGTAGGTTTGCAGTCTGACACGGCATTTTTAAGTGGAACGTTTACCATACCTCGGCCACGAGTTTACTGAGTGAATTTAAACAGTATAGTATGTTTGACGAGACACATCACCTCAAGGCAACGGCTGGTGCAAGCGAATAAAAAGGAACATAACATCAGTCGTAAGGCTGGCGAATGAGACGTGCTATTGAACTCAAATCTGTAACGTTATTTTTATTTGGTAGCATGCGTTGCATTGAGACATAATTTGCAACTTTTGCCAAGCGAACGGTGCAAGTGAAAGGAACTTCATTTACCTATGGTAATTGGAACCGGAACAGTGTGGGGTGTTGTGTAACGAGAGAGAAATATTGGACAAAGGGAGAACAGTTGGAAGGATATTTGGACGCGAGAGATACAATGGCACAAGCCCCCTGCAAATATATATCTCATTAATTATAAGTCACGACATTCCGCATAATTACATACAGAAGCGACCGTGATAAAGTGAGGAAGGTCTACAGAGAGGAGCTCGGGGTTAGTAACAGGAATCGATGTAAAACATGAAGATACATGATATCATCTCCGGACACAATCTTATTGCACTGCAGTGTGTGCAGTGTCGTTTAAACATTTTCTTGTTAATTTTAGTGTACGTGTATAATGCACTTGTAAAAAGTTAGATTTTACAGGTTTGTTATAAATCAACAAATGAATGGAAACCAATGCCAGGAACATAAAATTTTAAACATGTAATTATCATTCAATGCGAGTTTCAAACAAAGTAATTAAGAAGAGATTTCAATGGCACTGCCATGTCACTTATTTGAATACTGATGAAGACCGACAAAAATGTCTAGGTGGCCTGATGTTAGCTGTTCAATCTATGTACGCGCTGCATATTTTCACATTTAAAGTTCCAATTATTTGAAAACACATTTTTTTAGGTTTTTAAAAACTTTTATTCAAATTCATGTTAGTAATAATGAAAGCCGATACATCCGTTCTTGATTAGCTATTTCATACATTCAGATTTAACCAATAACGAACTTGTAATTGTATTCAATTACAATCCATATAGGTATAGTATAATATATAGTACAATATATATTACGTGCATACAAAGAATCGCCAAAATCTATTCACATCTATTCCATTTCTTCACAAAAATGAAATATTCGTACAACTTTTTTGATGACCACACACAGGCTATTCCAAAACAGATGAAATTTGTTATGCTCTATTACATTATTATGACAATTATATCACGTTAAGTTTGGATTAAAGGATGGTCTCTTATTTTGCTACAGGTTGCGTTAAAGGTAAACAGTAAATGTAGAAATGAAATCACTCGGACATCTTAAATTGTATTTTTTTTTTACCTTACCTTGGTACAACCATACTTGTAATAAAATGCAGAAATAAATGAATATTGTATGTATGTGCAACTGTAAACTGTCACAAAAATTCACATTTCCCTTTTACACAATTTACCTCTACGATTGAAAATATGTTATTTAATACCACGTTAGACCTTACAGACACGGTGAAATAAAGCTAGCTAAAAATACAAATGATATGGAACGAAATACCTTTTTAATAGCCCCTTATTACATTTACAAGGAATTCTAAGATGCTAATACTTGCTCGTACATGACATACATACATATAACACTATGTAAGCAATTAAGCGAGGTGGTGTACAGTATTCCGTACATTTTACTGATTACTGTATTTTTTTTGCGTTTCGTTTTACTTAATTTTTATCTACGTAAAAAGAAAAATGCGTACCCTTAAAAATACTTTAAATGCGTACATCATTAAGTTTTCGCTGTGAACGTAGAAATCAATGAGTATCCGTCAAAAAAGTTTTTTGCTCTAAACTCTAGAATTACTCATTATGTATAGTATAGTAATTACAATTTTTTTTATTAGTGATTGAATGATTGAAAAGTTTATCTTGTTACTATAATGTACACATAATGTACTGTGTAGTCTGCCCCGTTACTGCCTTTAATAGCGTTAACGGTGCGTGACAAATCACTTACTGACAGAGCATGTGCCATTTACCTTTTCATTATGTTATAAGCTGCACAACTGCAGTGTGTATACTATTATGGGCACTGCAACGCACCGTTCATTTTTATAGCTGGATGTATATGTTTAATTTACAATTTGATAAGAACGTTCTTACATAGATAGATAGATAGATAGATATATACTTCAATGCGTATGGATGTATGTTGACACAACAGGGCATCAATACTTTGACATTTCAACATTCATAATTATCCTTCCCATGAGGATAGCACTCAATTATTACTGTGTATAGCTTTTTTCCCAATTGATAAAAGCTTTGCTTTACAGCTGCGTGCCTGTAACCATAATATTATAGTGACGAAGACAAATACGTAGAGCTATCACATTATCGCAGTTGCAAACAAATAATCCGCATCTAGGTATATACAGTAGTTGCGCTATACTTTTAACAGCATCGTGACTCCTGACACAACACAATAATATGCCCGCATTGCTTTACTTTTTTACGCATTACTTTCCAACGTCATTTTAATATACTATGTATGAAAACAATCGTGATGGAAAATTTAAGTTTATTTTTTTAACATTATTAGTACATGAACATGCGTTTTATATTTACTAATTTTCCCGTTAATTAAACGTAGTAGCAAGAGGAAAACTATCAGATGGAATTTTTTCTGAGCATAGCTGTATGATCTCAACCGGTTTAAGTAACAAAAAATAATGATAACAAATGAGGACGATGCCGCTTTTACTTTTTCATCAGCTTAAAAATACACACAACTTCTAGCCCATTTATTGCGTACATTTTAAAACTTCGTGTACATATCGACCGTGACCGTGCACTTCATCATTCAATCAAGTTCCATAATATTGATGTGTTTGACAAATATTTTGTAACATTATCAACTAACCGAAACCAGAGCCAGATTTTGTCATTATAGCCCAAAAGTATCAAACCCTAAATATATATAACAATATGATGGAGTAAATATATTTTAGTAGTATGCTCTAAGGTTCCAAACTCTAAAAAGCCAATAAAAATTATTTTAAAAGGTGATGACGACAGGTTCATCGCATTTCATTCTAAGATGGTGAGCTCAGAAAATTCAATTTAATTTAATTTATAATTTGGTGTAACAATATAGGAGATGTTGCAGAATGTTGATGGTATATTCACTGAGCTTTTTCTTTCTTCAGGAAGGGAACAGCAGTTGTCACCCTATAATTACAAACACAAATATTGATTTATCCTCTTTCCACCTGTGAACAATCTATTATGCTACAACCCGGTATGCCGATCACCAACACAAACAACATTACTTACTTGGCAGTGACTTCAGAAATTTTGCTGTTGATCAGCTCAAGGTATTGATCGATGACAGCTTTATTGGTCTCGTACACCTTTGGCAGTGAGAAGAGGGCCACAAATCCTAAAAAATTCACACAGACGTACAATATTGATGGAACAGCAGAGTACTGATAATACTTACAACGTAGACATTTAATTAAATTACAGTTTCTTTTCTAACAACAGCTTACCTAAGATCAAGAGTGTAAGCCCATTAAACCAACCGCCGATGTACGTGAGTAAGTACAAAACGAGCCCAAACTTTGCAGAATCTACGAGATCTTCAACAAGGAACAGACGACGGAGCTGGAGGATGGCCGAGTTAGCGTAGTTGATGATGGCATTGCTTAGTTCCTGAGCCTTATCACTTGGAACAGTGATATCCAAATCCAAGTATTCCCTAAAAAGTACACAAAAAGTATTAACAATCTACTTTCATAATGTCCCAACAACAACAACAACAAATAGAAAAACCAGTATTTGTTGTACTTGAAAGGATGACCATCCTGTGTTTTCTGAATTGCTTGCAGAACGCTCTTGTAGACTCTGAATGCAAATGTGCCTGAAAGAACTGCAAGGGAGGTGTAGGCAACAACGCTGATAAGGGACAATAGAGTCAAGGCCAGGAGAACAATGAGTAAAGAGCCGAATACTGCTCCGGATTTCTTAGGGTCTCTCCAATACACCAGCTCACTCACTGCAAAAACAAATTTACCAGTGCTATTAATAAATCACAAACGCAGATAAATCACAGACATGCGTATACAAAATAAATCGCATACGTGGCAACTTGGAATTTTTTCAGTAGTTCAAGTATATTTTAAAAATACCAGGTCCATCATCATATATAATTTCCGGATCTCCACCGGCACCGGAATCCCGACGATTTTTACGACCCATATGGAAGCCTTTTCTAAGCTCTCAACAGAAAACCGATAAGACAATAAGCCTCAAGCAACAGCTACGAATATGACTGCTCACTCCTTTTGAAGATGCAATGATCTGACAACACAACCTTTCACAAGTTGCAGCAATCACTTTTTCCTTAGCACGAGCGTGCAACAGCTAAATGATCTTAACCAACTGCGTGGGTTCTGAAGTTGCAAAATTAATAACTGCCAGAACAATAATATAACAGTTGCACAGTAACAAACAGCAGAGGGCGAGGTGACTTCACCTTCTGTCAATGTAATCGAAGTCGTACAATTTTGTTAATGTAAACCATATGGGTCAAAAACAGGAATATATGGTGCGTAATTGAAATTTCACCATTCTTACGTACATTCTTTACCATGCCTTTCTGTAACTAAAAAATCTGCCACCACGAACGCAAAATAACAGGAGCAATGCTACACACGGCAACTCGACAGCTTTTAGAAAAAAACTTGATGTATATGTGCATCTCTGACCATACATACATACACCGTATAAAATATTATGCAAAAATAAGACTACATTTCCACTGACTTATACCATTCTTCAAAAAGCGTAAATTAATATATCATGATGATGATATGATACACTTTGGATTAAGAAGGCTTCTTTCGGATTTTTGCCCACATCATTTTCACTACTTCCACCGTCATCATTTTCATCACACAAACGCCAGAAGTAAATCCGAGAGTAAGTCAGTGCCTGAATCAGACGTAAACCTTCAACGAATCCAAAAACCTGCTTTTTTGCATCGCTTGTGTAAATGGTACCTACTGCACCATGACGCGTACGTCCGTACTACGGCCATGATCATGATAACACAATGATGATGTGAATGTGAAGTTTATAAGATGAAACCATGAAACTTCATTTCATTTTCTACACAACTCCACAATTTGCTACTATCAAAATGATGCCAATACAATAAGATGAGCACACACACACACACTGCCGCTACAACTTACATTGTAGGGTTAGTACTTACTTGCACGGACATTGATGATAACAACCACCAGAGTAAACTTTATTGTATATTCCTACTCAGCAAACAGACCTGTGTATGCCGAAAACGTAATCCTATTTGCCAAACGTGCATTGTAATATTTTCTGTTTTGTGGTGTAACTTACAACACACAACTAGGTACTCTAGAAATATAATATACACAGTGCTATTGTTACAAACCTCATTTTCATCAAGATCACTTTTTTATCGCCTCCGGACAAGTTCTTACAATATGCATTCTCTGTTGTCTTGACTTGGCTTTTTATCTAGCTACGACGAACAGTTTTTGTTCGCTTACTATACTCCACTGACTTTCAATAGGCGATAGGCTGTATATGTACATACTGTCTGCACACGTAGGCCAAAAGAGTCAAGAAGACCATTCTCTTTCATTTTGGGTTTCGCTTTTATCTATTCTCATGCACGCAGTATCGTAAAAAAGTAGCTATAACTAACTACCTATAATTTGGTATATTGCACGTACAAAATGCGAAAATATCATGATTACAAGGGAAACAATGTCTGCGGAAAATACAATGTGACTGGTGTACCGACTAACGCTAACACTAACGACATGTGGGCGAGAACAATATTTAATGTTGAGAGTAAATCTCCTGGAAGATGGTTCTTGCTGTCCCTTTATCAGTTACCACCTTAAATGGTTGACGTACGACTACCATATCACGACAACGAAACGAAAGCGCTATGAAAATATTGGATCGCTACACTATACTACACGACATTTAGTTTCTTATCTTTATCTTTACTCTTCAGAAATTGCTGATTGTGCACACACAACTTCTTCACCTTTGGCAGGAAAGCGATTATACACGATCGTGTCATATCGTCGTCCAAATAGCAATCCTACATATCAGAGTTTTGGGAATGTCGTAAGTTTTATTGAACAGTTTGAGCTGTTCATTTTGCCATTTGTCTGTCATTTTTTCATACGTTCAACATCTCTACCAACAATTTATATGCGGTATCAGTCATTTCCATTTATTTTATTGTTGTGATATGCACATCTTAGCCTGCGTCGGGGTTCCTTTCCTACCTCCATGTCCGTCGCGGCATCGAGACGGAGGTTGCGGTTCGTGTAACAAAATACTGACGAAATGAAAATCAGCACCGAGAGTTTTGCTGTGAATATCTGATTTGTGAGAACTGAGGTAAGATACAAAAAATGGAAAATGCGGTAGTACGGTATACTTTATATGAAGAGAGGCAATAATACTATATAGTTGGAGGAGAATAGAAGCCGTAAGTCAAGTCGAGATAGCGTTAACTCTGCTGGCTACACGCTATTACACCATGTGCTCAGGCAAGCTCATGACATGAGCAAAAGCCATGTCGTATTAACCGATATCTGCATCAAAAACACAATTCCGATATTCCTCTCCTGTGATTTTTTTTATCTCTAACTCAAGAGCTAACATTTTTGCATACTAAAACTAGCGTAGTCAACTAGAGAGGTGGACTCTTTAATGTTATCCTGACTAATAGAAACCAGCGCTTTTTGAGCTTGTACATCTTGCAAGTAGAATGTTGTGTGCATACCTACACATAGTTTGTAGCGATCTAAAAATGAACCTAAATCAAGAACTATTTTGAGCCTAAGCCTTTTGTCCTCCATTTCAACTCACGACGAACCATGATTTTCCTCCCGGCTTCTTGTCGTGGAGAATATTCGCTTTCCGATATTTACTCCCTCCCGATTCGGAGAAACCTAGTTAAGTTGGTAGGTTCAAGAACAGGCATACCAGAAAATGCATCATAACTATAACGTGTGGTGACTAATGTTGAATGTATATGCGTGTGCAGATAGACACCATCGTCAGTAGATGTAAAACCATCTCAAATTAAAAAGGAAAGTCAGCTTTCCTGGTTTCAAAACGCCGGTTTGCAGAGGCGGATGAAAGTCGATTTTTCTCGTTTCTCAACTATAGAGTATACATATATACTTCTCGTCATATTATTTTTTTGGCTTTTACCAATCCGCACCGAAAAATTAACAATATCATTTTCCTTTAGATGGAAACGGAAGGACAAAAGTACAATAAATCAATTGATGTGACTCCTTAACAAATCTCAAGTTTCTTGTTGAAACTCAGCTATGTTAAGTTTGGAACGCCCGTAGCCTGCCGTTTTTATACACTGCAGACTACAGTGTATATAGATGATGGGTTGTCGAAAATAATTTCGATGTTTTGACACAAAAGTAAATTATTCATTTGCACAAAACTCACACTTTCAACACATTGGGGACACATGGGAAGTTACATCAACTAGCACGATATATTAATTAGTATGTGCTCCCCTTTCAATAGTACTAGTCCTATACAAAAAAAACACAACTTTACCCAGTCACATACCTGTCACTGTGGTTCACATTAAATAACTGCAGTAATTACTTATTTATATGAGGAAATATCTAATTGATGCTTTTCTGTAAACCCCTTTTAACAAAAAGCATTTGCTGGGTATATTGGCTCGATCTTCCTATTCTATATAACATCTTACCTATTTTTGTGTATTTTGAAAAAATTATATTACCACACCACGAATTTTTCGACAATAGCTGGGAACCAAATATAAGCTATCGTAATCGAGCTACTACGAGCTCTATAATTTTCCCGGGGATTTTTTGTGATTGAAATAAATGTTTTTTCGTACGACAAAATTATTTATGTGCGAAAAATATATTAAATAAATTTGTCTAGTGGTAACTACATGGTACACTATATACACTAGTTAAGGTAGAGCGAGAGATAACTTACAATTTTCCCTGGATATTAGAGACGACGCCATGGTTGAAATAAATTATGATCTTTGATCACGCTCCGACGTAAAAATCGTTCGATAAGTGATTGATAAATGAAGTCGTTACAAAAAATTAACAATAAAATACTGCACACAATCCAGCGTCCAGTTTGGGAACCTTTCTAAAGTTGCACTTGCACTGCAATACCATCCTACTACTGGCACATTGCTATGGTAGACATGTACAGATGTATGAGTGCTGAACCACTTTTTTACAGTAGAACGACCCAAATGGGAAAAGTAGGAAATAGCACTGGTATCCGTGTATCACATGCAGAAAATCAGTACAATACTCCGATTTCGGGACGAAAAAGTATGTAAAACCAGTAAGAACGATACATATAACGTTATAAACGGTAAAAAGGTTTTAACTTTACCATCCGTCTGCTCCGTTGTGTATTATAAAACACAACTCATGTCTTCTACGATCTATATAGTAGTAACACTTTTTTTAGCAACCAGTGGTGAGTAGTGGTTGAAGTAGAAGTAACGTTAGCTACATTGTGACGAAAAGAATGCAAACTACCCAGCAACAGCAATGCGAAACAGAAGGGGGCACGGGCATCGAACACAAGACACAGGCAGTGCTTCAGAACCTCCACACTCTGAACATTGAACACTTACGGATACACGGCGGACGATGGAACACGAACACTCCTGATTACGCTTTAAGTGCCAGAATATTTTGGCAACTTAAGTATGTTATCAGCAAAGCTTCCACAGAACACACACACACACACACACAAAATACCAAAATTCGTTCTGGTGCTTCTTGCTTTCTACTTGAGTAAACCTTTCATAACAACAATAATTTACACGATGATGAAAGAACGGAGAGAATTGTAAGACTGGTTGTATGCATGTGTGAAATCTTTCTTTTCTTTTGAAAAAACCTCTAAAACGACTGTCGCTCATGTATAAAATAATGGTTTTCCAACACCAAACTGTATGCGTCTACTTGCAACACCACCGACGAGCGCACGTATCCATCCAAAATAAAACTGAATGTCAACTTTGCAGCTTGCACACTTTTAAAGATAGCGTCCAATTTTGTTCCTTCCTGCTGACGAATTTGTCTTATAGCAACTAAACCCCTAAGATAGAGGAGCTATCACTGGCATTATAGGCATAAAAAGTGGGAGTAAATATCTACAATGTATTCCAAACAACGCAGAAGTTCACGCATCATAAACAGAATCAGAAGCGGTGGGTTTCCATACTAAAATATCATCAACATCACGGGATAATGGTATATGCATGCCTACTACAATGAGGACTAATGTTGCCTGGTCTGGTTTAACATTCGTTCAGTTCACATTCGGGAGCACAACACAATAAAAGCCAAAGAACACTATTATCGCAGCTGGAAAAAGGTATAAGTATGTATACAACAAACTAAAAAAAAAGTACGGTTGGGGAAGGGCTGCTCAACCCTCCGAAACGTAGCGTGAGAGGACACTTTCTCTTTGAATTTTTTATTACTATTATACATCATCATCATCTACATTGAAATGCACGAACCTACATATATACCTGTTCAAGGCAAGTTAATATGTATAAAGTCAGTGATGAAAACTGAACGACAAATTCCCCACTAAAACAAGTACAGTCATTCCTACCTTCCAGCAAGTTTCACCGTTAACGCATATTACTACGAGAAAGTCTTACAGATCCATCTACTTACCAAAACGGATGTATTATAAGGTAGATACATATAACTAATATATGCATACGTACATAGGAAATATCTATGCACCCACCTTTAATTGAATATTTCTTTTATATGAAGCCAAATACATGCATGCTCAAAAATTCTATTAGAAAAAAGCTCACGTAGCTATTCTTCAACTTATTTTCAACAACTACGAAAAACAAAAGGTTTGGTTTGACATAATATCAACTGGAACACTTTTAACGAACGTGGTGGTTACGTATAGGCTTTTATTATGTAGATATGTATAAATCATACATCGTTTCACCATCCCTCCCCTCATATAATTGTTGTGGTCTTGCTGGTGAAAATAGTTCAACTATATGCCAGTATAGTGTATGTATGTATGCGTTCAGCGTAGCTGTTTGGGAAGGCTTTGGTACTGTTTTTTTGGGTTTCCCCCTTTTCTCCGTTCTTTCTCTCTCGGAATAAAGAAGTAATAATGATACCTATGCTGCTAGAAGTTGGGACTGAAAATGTTCGGTATCCAGGATCGATACGAAAGAAACGTTGCTACCCCAAACAAAAAGATGATGTTCAACACAGCTCCTCTCTACACTGTTCATATATGAGAAGGAAACTTTCTAAATGAAGATTGTGTATAGGACAACAGAAGACTATCCTAGTAAAGCAGGAGCTCAGTTCACATAAAGCTGTGTTTGGTATATATCACATTTTACTACTTCATGCATCGTCAACCGGAGATACTTCTTCTGGTTTCTGTTCCTGTTGGTAATTTTGTCCTGTCTTCATGGTTTGTTATCATAAAACCCAGCACTATATTAGCCAATTGAACTTTCCCATTATTCTCTACTAAAAAAATAAAGCAGTTTGTTCCGATTCGGAAATAAGGGGGATAACAATACCAACAAAATCAATTACAGCTTCATAAATGCTTTCAAGTCAATACAACATCCCCACAGCAGTATAATATATTGATATCTTATATTGATATGGGGCT
>JAHZNE010004679.1:0-58275 GCA_027744055.1 Callyntrura sp. NNG-2020 | reverse complement strand
GCGCCATCCACACCATTGAATTCAGCGTACCAAAATCTATTAGAAAATATATGCTTCGACTGAATCTGAGATAAGCTGTTCAGTAGCATTACTTGTAAGTCATTTGTTATATGCCTAACCTAAGCACGGGTGTGTGGGGCGAATAGAGGGAGTATGCTTACCAAAATGGACTTTTATAGGTAATATGTATGTCAGTGATTTTTTGGCAACCACCACTGCGCAATTTTCATCTCCATTGGCTCCATTTAGTCATTGTCCAAATGGGTGGAAATATAGATGGAGAAATTTCGTTGGTTTGGGGTGGTGTAGCGATAGTGGTGGTGTCGGCATCAAATAAAGCAACTCCGCCACACTTGAGCAATATTTTCTTTTTTCCTTTCCTTAAGATGAGTAAACTAAATGTACTGAAGCTGTTTTCATAGTTGGTGTCCATGTCAAACAAAACATCCGACAGAGTGCTTGCTGTAATATATGTGGGGGCCTAAACCTACAATGCATACTTGTTCTGGATATTGTCTCCCCTTTCCTCTCCTCCCCTTCATCTTACATTTTCCTCCCAAGGAAAAAGGAATAACAAGTCGTAATGGTCATCCGGCGGAAGAATATTTCTTTTCTTTTGTGCCGCACTAGATCTATCCAAAGCCAATGACTTTCAATAACTTCATCTGTATAAGCATAACATATTGAAAGGCGACTCAAACCCTCGTTCTAGATATGTATCCACATAAACACTACGTATAGCTGCATAATATACCGATATGAATAAAATTATGAACAAACTATACATTTACATACACTCTCTCTTTTTTACATTTTCATAACGCCAACATCTCGATCCCATATTGTCTTGGGCATTTGAAAACTCTACGTACACAACTGGAAAGCGCCTCATATACATTTTTACTACGGCTGCCCTGCCTCCGCCACCACCGCCGGTGTCATAACACGCGTTTTATTGCCAAGCGTACTTCATATAAACGTATCTCAAAAAATTCTTTTTGTCCATCCTTTTATCCTCATCTCTCCAATTCTTACATGATTTTTTTTTCTTGAGAGAGAGAGAGAGAGAGAGAGAGAGAGAGAGAAAAGAACGAGCACGCTTATTTCGATCCTTTTAAGTCAGCTTATATTACACAAAGTGCGTTTTGTTCACAGTGTGTGTCTTAAATTCCGGCAAACATGGTGTAACAGCGGAAAGGGGTATGTGCGACAATTGACTTTATCTTTTTTTCCTTTTCCTTGAAATAACGCAAAGGGAAAGAGAGAGAGAGAGAGATTGTTCATTTGAAAAGAGCATTTTGAGAGGATTAAGCATTCCAAAAAGATTTAACATTTTTCCTCCTTCTCTATGAGACTGGGGAAGGTAAGGAAACCAATCGGGAAATGTGTGTCTCTGTACATGCATGCATAAAAGAACCACAAAACGAGGCTTTTGTACTACCACTTTCTCTTTTTAGAACAACTTAACTACTATAATAGTTACAATGATTCCTGGTCTTCCTCTTCCTCTTTTTGCATTCCTTCCCCTCTAGTACAGCATTTTCAGGGTCTCGCTCTTCTCTTCTCTATCTGGGTTGCCTCCACATTCACCACACTTGTGATTCCGGGGAATATATGTATACGGGCCAGATAAGAACTAGCGCGCGTAAGGATGGTGTGTGTGTGTGTGGAGTTTTCCAGCACCATCACCCACATCACACGTATTGCCGTCATCGTAGTAATACTAATAATAATGGGATAGAAAGAAAAGAGAATGGAAGACGGCACATGAATGCAAATGAATAGCATTGCTCTCAAATTAAGTCTTACCCGTTGACACGACAATGAACCAACCAACTCACAACAGAGACTACCACCGGAACATATAACGTGCCATAAATACACACTCGGTTGGTGGTTCTTGCCTCATCTTCCCTTTTTCTCTCTCCCCCTCTCCCACTCTTTCATTTTCTCCTTTCTCTCGCCTATAAAAGAGGAAGAGGAAAATACAAGGACAAGACAAGGAAGAGGGAAAAATATAACGCGGAACGTTGTCGTCTACTTAAATGCTACCTACGCAGTATGACAACGACAAGGAGTTAAGTGATGGAGACGAGAGGAAAGAAGGAGAGAGTCAGCTTCTGTTTCCTTTCAAGCTTTTCCTACTGTTTAATCTATAACTTTTGTGTGTCTCTCTGTGTGTGTATGCGTTTACATCTTGATAATGCTATTTCACTAGCTTCCTTCCCGATGATGTAACTTTCATTCTTTTTTTGTAGCAACTTTTCCTCCTTTTTTCCCTCCTTCTCTCCGTTGACATTCCTTTCCTACGACGAACGTGTTACGTTCCAACATTTATCATGGCCACATATTTTCCATATTACACGTACAATAATGTGCCTTGCGGTTGTTTTATTCTACAAGTGTGGCCGTGTTTTCAAAATGTGTTTTGGGTTAGGGTAAACGACACTCTACTTATTATTACGGAGCATGTACGTGTTCCTCGGAATTGTCTACCTTGAAAATTTTCCTGGTTGCCCATGTTGATGTGAGTGTGTGTACCGTGTAAATTGCTGATTTCTCCGGAGCGCTTAGCTAAGCATCATGGTAAACATCTTAGGGGATGACACAAGGGCGATAGTTGGGAAAGGGAGAAAACGTCGACAGATGCCCACACATGTGAATAACGGCTGTGTAATATACTTTTAGTAGTTACTAACTAATGGAACAGACAGTATGCAGCTCCGGATAAATAAAATGGGTGGGTAATTCTCCGACGAATCTTGCTGATTCATTGTAAAAGTCGTGTTACTGCTACAGGCATTACGAGACCAAGCACTGTTGTTTAAAAAAACAAGGGAAGGCCCGACAAACGCATGTAAATACAAACACACACGCAGACTTTCTCATCAGAAAAAACATGCACATCATCATTATGTATGTGCCCACCAAGCAGAACGCACGTTGTTGCACATTAGTTTTAGTTGGTGGGTGAATAAGCGCGTAGATATGCAGGTTCGGCATACTGTGTGTACTGTGTACTAGTATTTATTTATGTAGATGGATACGTATGTCTATATAAAAAACATGATGTGTAGTAAGGAAGTTTACATAAGCGCGGATTCCCCTTGGGATGGCCGCAAGAATGTTTTCAAAAACTTTCACACAAAGCGAAAGTGAAGAGAGAAAGCAAGCAGCCTTGACTTGCATACAAACTAAGTTTATTTTTTCTTCGGCATTTTTCTACCTTGGTGTCTATAAATACGCAAAAGTACCCCTTGCCAGCGTAACCCCGTTTAAAATTTCGGTGAGCGGGAATGATGATATTCTGCAGATGCAAAACAGTCTGCAGGAATTCTCCGAGTGGCTGTAATTCAAGAATATAATTAGTTACAGTGTGTATGTGTCAGGTTTATGAATGCTTTTAAATTTTGTAAGCGCATTCTTCTCCTACAATGCACCAAGCATTGCAGTTGTACAAGGAGACGCGTTGTAAATCATAAAAGGTTAGCATTGATCATGGTCTTCGTCGCCAAAGGTACTAGCCGTGCCGGCATGACGGCAGGGAGGATGATTTCTACAACATGTGGTAGACTTTTATTTTTCTCACTCTGTCAACCTGTCATTTACTCATCCAAGTTGTGCCGGGAACAAACACGGGAAATGACAGAGAAACTTCATTACAAGATTACAAAATGAAGAAGAGAAATAAACTAGGGAGGCTTACAACAGTTTGGAAAATAAACAGGGGAGCATCACAAAGTCTCAGCCGAGCTTTGGGATCTCGGGAGAAAAAAAACTTGGAAGTAGCTGGTGAGGCAGCTGTATAACTCGCATTGGGTTTTTCGAAATTCCTCACAAGTACCGGCAATTTCACAAGGAAGCGTAAGCTGAACCTTCCCTATATTTTTGTTGTGTTTTCGTTTTTTTTCGCGAGAGGCACATGAGCATCAATAAGGTTTATCATCCTGTTGACAAAAAAAGAAAGAAGTAATCATGTAACTGGCATTTCTCATAAGTAAATAAGTGTTAGAGCTGGGCTGTTTTTGTCCTTGTGTACTTGATTCATCTCCCACCATCCTATTAAGTACTGAACGGAGGGAGGAAGCCAAATAAAGTTTAATAGGAAGATTCGTGTTGTTTCTTCTTGTCAGAATATAATACTTGTACTTTCTACCTTGGTCCGGTCTCCCTTTGACTCTTCCGATTATTATGATTATGCATCCTTAAGTTCCCAGTTAACAAGCTTCGTTAAAACGCACCGCGCCAGTATGTTTCTTGTAAAACGATGCTGCTACTCACAGAGGTACGTGTCGACAAGGAAGAAGGCATTTAGGAAAACGTACAACTGCTAAAATTCCTCTGCCACGACGAGAAGGTAACTAGCTAAGAAAGATAGCTTGTTTACATACACCGACCCTGTCATCAATCCTGAAGCGTTTCATGCATTCCAATCATTATCGAACTGCCACGCATGAATGGTCTTACAAATAAAAGGAATTGTAGTAGTTGTAGTAGTAGTATTAGTAAGCACACATACATGCCTGTTTTCTCATTATCCTTTTCCTTATAGGCGTTATCCCCGTCTAGATCGTCACCTTCCTCCTGGCTTTGTTGCTCTTGTTTTTTTCCTCGAATTACTTTTTGTTTTCAGTTAAATAGATGTCAACAGTCAAAAGCAACCTAAACCTGGCTGGCTGTCTGGCCAAAATAATAGTAATAAATTAACCATGTAGGAGTTGTGATCCTTCTCCTCCCGTTATCCCTACCAAAGTTTTTCTTCCCGCGCGGTGATGTATTATTCCCACACGGAACTTTAGCAAAGAAACCGACCGTACAAATACAGCCACCGTCAAGATTGTACCTGGAAAGGGATTAATAATTAATAAATTTGATTAATTTGCTGGATCAATGAAAATCCCTTTACATGTTCCCACCCGCGAGAAGTGGAGACACCAGAGAAGAAAAGGGCAGGGACGAACTGAGCAAAAATGAAATTATTTTGTTTCTTCGGATTAGAACAAGAAGGCTCCTGCTGATCCAGCCAGGCCAAAGAGTACAAAGGAATGATATATTATGCATGTTTTCACCCACTGACTGGTAATTATTACCACTCACGTAACAATCATGAAGTGTGTGGTGGGTGGTAAATAGTAAATAGAGTTTAACAGAGTAACAGAAAGAGAGAGAGAGAGCAAGTGGGCATCGCCAAAACAATTTTAATGAATAAAAAAGTTACACTTTCCAAGTATCTGCAAAAAGAGTATACTAGTAAAAAAAGCAGAAAAAACCTAAAAACCGGGTGCAACGCCTACGTGAATGTGCCCAATACACTGTATACTATTTTTACGCACCTACCGACACATATCATTTTTTTTCTTTGTTATATTTTTCTCCTTTTCCATTGAATCAAGTGCCTGTTGTGTACACCTGATCAAGTGGTAAACAAAAAAAGAGAAAAAAATACACAAGAAAAGAAAAGGAGGAGGTGCTCAGACAAAAATAAGTGTAGCACCACCACCAAACCGAACAAGGAGAAATCCTACGACGAGAGAAGTAATTCTGCCAGCAATACTATGTACACACACACACATACATACTCACATTTTTTACTATATTTTTTTCTGACTGTGCGTCGTCATAGTATATGAACGTACTTGGATATCTAAAGTATTCATCTAAACTAATGTATGCATGTATATCGCTCCTTTCCATTCTCTACATTTTTTTCTCCGTTCAAAGACTGTAGTATTTTTTGTCCGTCGCCATTGCGCTCTCTCACTTCGTCAATGTGTATAAATTATTCAGACATAATGAGATATTGATTCTTTGAAACGAGCATAGGGCATCAGAGGTGAAGAAAAGAAATGGTTGTGGCGCACATTTTCTCTCCTTCCCTCTTTCTCTCTGCAACCCTCGTGCGTTATTTTTCTTGTTGGTCAAAACGTGTATTTGAGTATTTGTGTGTGAGTGTGTGTATGGATTTGTGAGAAAGTGAGAGAATTAAGTTGATACCTCCGTATTATTAAAGAGTATCAACGAAAGAGAAGTAGGAAATGTGTAGCCGTTAAACCGGTGTTCTATAACCAGTAGTAAACAACCAGAGAGCTTGTTTTGATGAAAGGAAGGAACAAGCAAAAAATGCATTATTTTTTTCTCTGTGTTACACGGCATGTTGTTTTCTGTTATTTCACACAGACCAGACCTTTGTTTAATTTTAAGGGGAAGAGGTGAAACTGGGAAAGAATAGGGAGCATATCACATATGAGCTTCTGTTTTTACAAGAGAGCAAAGTGGGAGTTTCAAGGTAACTGGCAACGATACTCTCAGTCTTGTAATACAGGGACGGTGTGCAGTGAGGCTAATACAGCCGTTTCGTTGCAGCCAAACCGGTGCTGGCAAAAAACGTGTGGGATAATGCAGAGGTGCTTACTGAAATCGTTTTATTATTGAATTTACCCGGCTCCTAATTGCATACGCGATTTCGGCAAAAATAAACTGCCAATTTGTTTCGACTAATTGCTTTGTATATGTAGTATGATGGGAAAGGAACATTAATGAAATTTTTAACAAAGCGGGAAAGTTTTGATTGGCAGATTTAAACTGTGCCCAGTATATTAATATCTACGTAATATTCTCTGCTACGCTGTAATTGTTCTAAATCTTTAATTTAATTGATTTTCATCCATTCCTCCAACATACTTTAGTACACGCTGCCTCACGTGGAAACGGTATAACGGTAACGTGACCAGGTGTTTCTCCGCACAAGGACGGCAACTCAGTCGCAAAATGTCGTATAAAAGGGGTGGAATGAGACGTTTCCCATCAATATTACAATTAATGGAGGAATTTGTTTTCCGGTGCAGAGTTAAAATTCACGGCGCATTTGCTTAGCAACTGGAAACGTTCCAAGGCGAGTTTTTGATTAGCATACACAATTCTATAAAGAACCAGCCACATACTCTTTCCCGAACTTTGTGTTAAGTGACATGCTATTAAATATTCCCTAGAGGAGTGAAGTGAATAATGTGAGCAATAACGCGCCGTACAACACACACCCACTCCACACCACTTTCTCTCTGGCTCTATCAGTTCGTAACACGAAAGCTACAGGAAACTAATAATATTCATTCGCTTTGGAGCCTCTCACTCTCTCCTTGTTCCAAGAACAGAAGAACAACATCGTAAAATACAATATCTCTCCTCCTCCCACACTCTCACCATTTCTTTCCTTCTATTTCCCACTCTTGCTCCAAGAACAGAAGAACAACATCGTAAAATACAATATCTCTCCTCCTCCCACACTCTCACCATTTCTTTCCTTCTATTTCCCACTCATTCTATCAGGATAATGATAATGATGAAGTTGAATTGCAGTGGGTCTCATTGTTGAAATAGATATGCACGTTTACAAGCACGCCACACAACCAAACTACCACCTATCCCTGGCTGGTGCACGATGTCTGTTTTCTTTACATTTTTTTGACGGATCTATTTTTTATTTTTGTAAAACAAAAAAAGCACTGGAGAAAGTGCACATATTTTATTGTGTACGCAAATCCAGTATCGGGGGGTTTTCACAACGGATTTTTCAAAGGTTACTGTGTTACTGGTTATCCTGAGACCTCAGCACAGAAAATATTAACAGATAGAGATTCCGGAAAATGGAGCGCATTTAAAATTAGTGGGAATACGTGAAAATTTTTACCCTCATTTCTTTTGTGGTAGAAATGAGTAAAATGAGTTGTTCTACTCTGTAGATTCCATCCAGTAACTGGCACGGTAATGTAAATTGGGCGTTGTTGCGATGTACAATGGGTTGTTGTAATAAAATGAAGGTGTTCGTAGGAACTGGTACAACTTGTTCCTGCGGCATGTTTTGTCTCTCCGTGTAACTATAATTTTCCAAGAAATAAACACAATCAGAAGGAGAAGTTGTACATGGTGTCAACAACAATTTATATTCAAGTTTAACGGTTTCACAATTTGCGTCGTGCATGTCAGGCTCAGGTTGTGTACTACTCACATCATAATGGGTTCGTCAACGGTGACAACGGGTGCGTAAAATGAAGAGGAAATTTCTCTTTCTATCTATCTCCCTCTCTCCCACACACACTCTCTCTTTCCCATTGATCTTCACATTGGATAAAGCAACATTTTCGCCAAAGCCGAACAACACAACGAACATTATCGTGATCATTACTGCATTTTCGTGTGAGACATTGACAAAACACAAAAGCCTGCACTTGTTTTGATGAAGTGTTCACGTCGGCAGAAAGGAAAACTGAAGCTGATTAGCGCGTCCTACAGCAATCTTGTACAATTGCAAGAGCTCACGTTGTACAGCTTTATTTAACATTTTCCCAATTATACCTATATCCCTCTCCACGTTTCCTCTCCTCAGGCAAGTGTCGATGGTCGTTTCCCTACGAATTTGTCAACCCTTGAATTTGTCACTGTGTGTCGGGTAAAGCAACAAGCAGTCATGGTTTCCAATTCTCAGAAGGGACAAGCTAATAGTAATAGTCATTTCACTCGCAATACTCATAACCGTAATAATAATACTAATATTTAGACTGCATTCCATTCCTTCCGTGCCATTGTTTTCGTACTAAAGTTTGAGTAGGAAGATCCAGCAACCAAAACACACTATTTGACAATATTAAATGTTCCTCTCTCTCTCTCTCGCTCTCTCTCTCTCTCTCGCTCTCTCTCTCTCTCTGGTCTCTGGTTTTCCCTCTTGTCCAACTTTCTCTGCTTTTTCACATTCCACAAATTCTTCCTTGCCTTCCCCCTTTTTCGGGGTTTTCCAGCTGTACCTCATAATCAAATGGATTATAGCTGTTGTAAAATCAGAATTACCGAGCTTTCTCCTCTTTTTCAAATAAAAGATTTTTCACATTTTACCACCATTGTAGGCACAAATACGTCATAACATCCCAGAAACAGGTTAGCCTGCTTGTATCCAGACAGGTGATAAAATTTCTCCTTTTTTTCCCTTGTTTACTCCCCACATTTTTGGAGTACATCGAAAAACAAAATGAGCTTCATCATTATCACCCCGCTGTCTACTACAGTTAGTTTATCGGTTATCAACGTTGTTTCGTTTTTAATAGTTGATGGTGTCAAATCACATCCAATTTGCTGGAAAATTGTTTGTCTACACTTTTATATACGTAACACGGTAATAATAGTAATAGATAAAGTGTGAAACGTTCCTATAAAATCCACTTCTTCTCTGCATCTCTCTCTCCATTTTACTCTCTCAGTACTGGTGTACCGAAAAGAAATTATAGCCACTTTGCAAAAGACTAGAGAGCTCTATGAAGCAAGTACAAATCCTCTGGCTTTCTTTTTTAACACACCCACATACGCTGTGCACGAAGCACAAATAGCATCATCGAGCTAAATAAGGAAGAGAAGATAAAACTTCACCAGTACTTATTATTATTACTGGTGGCCATGTATTCTTTATTCTGTTTGACTTGCAAAAGAAAATCGGAAAAGGAGCATATGGAGGGAGAACGGCGTTGTTATACGTAATAAAGTTGCATTTTCTGCTTTTTGGGTTATTATGTATCTACCCTCGGCAGATATATGTGTCTGCTGCCCTGGTGAAGAGAACACAAGGGAGGGTGGATGGTGGTGGTGGGAGGCAGAGAAAGAGGCAAATGGACTTCATAAATGTTAATGTTGAAATAATGTTTGTGGAAATGGCTGTGAAAAGTGCCTTTGCAAACTCATAAAAAGTACAACAATGCACAAAAGCCCATAATATACTTTTTTGTTGGCAATATACATTCCTTCCAGCAAAACCAAAAAAGCCCCCAAAAAGCTGTAGTACAAGATGAAGCATAATAATAATAAGAGGGGAGAGAGAGAGAGAAGTTGCCTCCGTTAGCCCGATGACGATTCTTATTTAGACGTACTGGTTGCTGACAAAACGAGGGAAAGAGTGCATGACAGGGGGAGAAAGTCGACCGGGAAAATAAGGAACGAATGAGCATAATTGTGTTATACTGCTGCCATAGTGGGTAAGCGTGACGCTATATACTTTTTACAACTCTCGGCGACATACATACCTTGTCGGTGCAGCTATTGCTGCAAAAGCGGAAGAAGAGAAAATTGTGTATTGGGGAAGTGTAAAAGTTAGTAGTAACCAGCTCGTCATGTCATTCTGATGATAATAGTATTACTGCTGCTATTACTACCAACATAGGGAACCTTGCACAACAACGCTTTTATTATTCATATTATTATTGTTATTTTTACAACGTTGTTGTGTTATACGCTCGTCGGGTTTCGTGCGTAGAGGAGCGCATTTTAAAAAATTATCACATCTAATTCTGTAGTAGTGAAAGGACACTCGAGATTTTACTTGGTTTGTTTAGCAGGGTTATTATTATTATTAGTACTACTACTACTTCCACTTCTAGTGGCTCGACTGGCATCGCTACTTTAGTTACGTGCCGCAGCATCGTTACGGTACTGTGATTACGGTGGCACACTGTAAATTCACAAAATCCAGATGTGATTTCATGGCTTTCTGCGTATATATTTCCTTTCCTTTATAAAGCGGTAGCGGAAGGGACAGCAAAAAAAACTGACAAACACATTATACACATCAGCATCGTCAACTGCATACCACGTGGGCATAGTATCCCCCACACTTAAAATTCCAATAATAGCTGCAGTAATAGAGGCAATTATTATGTTGTGGTATGTACAAGGACTACAAAATGCGAAAAGTCGCTGCAATCGCCAAAGCATTAACAATTGTCCTTGTACAGTCCATCCAATCCTATTTTCAAGGTACATCGTCTCTATTCCTGTCCCACGTTTTCAATACCTTTGCCAAAAGAGAAAATCGACCTCTAATAAGAAATACGGCACACAGGGTAGACCTTATATATCGTTGCAGTGTTAATTGAAGACATAGCATGTATTTTCGCCGTTTATGAATGTACGCGAATTTTTAAACAAAGGCTTCTCCGTTCCCTTTCCCGCCTCTCTGACCTGATTGCCGCGGGGGAAAGAGAAAAAAGGAAAGAAAGGAGAAGTGACACAAATTTGTAGACCTACTTAATTTCCCATCAAACCTTCCTTGTACATCATCATCGTAATGAACACCAATTTTACTGTAGTGTTTGTTGACATTCTCCTGCCCAAGTCTAATCATCTCTGAGCAAATCTGCTTCATGCTTGTATGGACCTCACACAGACACATTCCCCCACTCTCTTGAAGATATCGGTTTGTATGTTTAAACATTTGTAGCCAGTCTGTAAAGGAGAACTTGAGAGGCTTACACTTGAATGCGCGAATATTTTACGGCTCAATAAACATAAACATGTAGATAATATGTGAAAAGGACATAAAAGGAGCGTAAATCTAGGGTAAAATCAAAAGATCAAGAGGAACACAACAGAGAACAGGCAGCAGGAACACACAAACACACACTCACGAGCAGTAAGTTGTAATGTTTTGGTTGTTTGCCTCTATTGTGAGTGTTAGCACGTCGCATGAATTCGTTGCTTACATGCATGCATGCATGCATGCCTCAGTGGTTGTACGATAGTAGGTTGTTCTGCTGGAGAGGGCTATTAAAAAGGATAAAAGGCCGTAAAGGGTGTCAACATGGATTTGCAAACAAAAATATCCCAATTGTTGTTGCTTGCTTTTGTTGCCACTGCTGCTACTGCTGTTTTCGAGACATGACGATGCATACATGGGCGTGTTTTCCCAGGGCGTTTATAGTGTGCAGGGCGAGGAACGACTGTGATTATTACATTTGTAGGATGAAGGGATTATTAGGATAGTTTCCTTTTTGTTCGAGGTTGGTGGCTTAAACGGCGGGATTCTAAACAAAAAAATAGCAGTTTTGAAAAGGCGATAAATATGGTTAACAAGGAAATGTGGGATCACAACAACAGCCCCGAAAATTGGAATTGAGCAGCAGCGAGCTCTCTAAACAGACAAAATGGCGGAGGGATAAATTAGCGGGGGATGGTGTCTGTAGAATACGTAAAATCGGGAAGAGTTTTGAAAGTGAGGCGATATGCTTCTGAAAAGAAGGTTGTCTTGGCGCTATCATCGTAATACCAAGTCTTTTGCTGGGGGGTTAATTTTATTTTACCTCATAATAGGCACCAGTGATTTTTTTTCTTGCTGACCAGGTGTAACGCGTAACACGCAAATGTAATGTAGCCTAAAGCATTGCATACCGGGGGGACTTTCTAATTCTCAAAGTTGGTTTCGCTTTCTTTTTGAATTCCTACATGAATCGGAAAATATATTCGTCGTCATCGTGATAGTAGTCGTAGTAGTAGTAGTAGTAGTAGTAGTAGGAGCTGTCACACACATTATTCTAGTCAGTCGGTCTCCCGCTGTTATGTAAAGGGGCAGCAAACAAAACAAGTCAGACGAAAGGCTTGAAGCTAGAGACATGTGATGTACAAGGCAGATGATACAATAAAGGATTGAGTGGATTTTCTAAAGACTGTCTCCTACCGGATTCAAATACTTTTATTCAAGCAACCAGCAAGTAGAAAGGAAAGAAAGAATGTACAACATGTACAACGTTTTTTTATCCATCTACAAGCACTCCCTCCCTTTTCTTTCGTCTCTACTCCACGACAGAGAGCAGGGGAGCTGAAGCAACAGCATCAGACCATGGTATTAGCTCACCATTTTTCTTTGCAAAAATAACACGCTGAATAAACGACCAGCCGAACGGAGGGTAAAAGAAGGAAAAGAATAGATTTACTTTTTTGTTACCCTCTGTGTGCCTCGGAGAAAAGTAAAAGGAAAAATGGAAGTAGAAATGCGTGTAGGTGTCCCTATATCCTTATATAAGATTCTTATGCCACAAGTTGTGTAAACGAAACATGGGATAATTCCAAAATGTGTTTGCTATAGAGACATGTACCTCTGTGAGTGTATTTGTGTGTGGAGCTTGTAGATACATAAGATTGCGTGTATCATTATATCATGTTGTAAAAGGCGTTTTTTTCCAACGGTGAGAAGCGGAAAGACAAGACAGGACACATGGCCTCAAAAATGGTGGTGCTTGGCGCTACTTACCAAACACTTTAAGTTGTTCCACGAGTAACATAAATGTACATCAATGCTTTCCTTCCTGGGACATTGGTTGAAATGGCCGAATATAATAATGGTGTGTAGCCCTAGCTGTTATAAGCATATCCCGACCTCTAGATTATATATGTACTTCTGTCTCAGATGACTACTAACACGGCGGCGGTGGTGGTGGTGGCGATGGTACTACCACTACCGCCGACCAAACCAAGTTACTTTTGCTTACTTTTCTTCTTTACGTTTTGTCAGCATTAAGGAAATAAACGGAGGTCTTTCTTCTGTCGCCTTCCGTACTCTCTTCACTTAACTCACTCACTCAAGTCAGTCTCAGGTCTCAGTCGGTAATCCTTCGCACTGTACTTGCATTATATGCAGTGATGGCAAGTAGGCAGTCTTGGTAACAACTTTTCTTTCGTACTTCGAACTCGGCTACCCCAACTCTCTGGGTATATTTTTTGCTTTATTTCTCTCTCTCTCTCTCTCCAACCGAATGACTGTGACTGGAAGACTGACTTTGGAGTGAGTGTTGTAAGTAATCTGATAGATCGGCCAGTTTCACTCTCCCTCCCTCCTCCATCCAAAAAGGTAGTTTTCTTTGTGGAACGAAAAAGATGCTGAGCCGTTCAAATCGGAATATGTTCACATTACACACTCAAATCAAAATAGATCCGATGGAATTTTCCTTTTTTGGCAACACTTTTTTACATTGTGTAACAAAAACTTTGTCTATAAAAGTAGACAAAAAGTGCACGGGCATAATGGGAAAAGGAAGCGGAAAGGATCTCCCCCTTTTTTTCTTTTCTCAATGAATTGACTCCTTAGAAAATGGTTTTGCTTTGTCTCTTTCTCTTTTCTCTCTTTCATTCAGAGACAACACTTGTAAGAATGATCAGAAAAGTAACCGACAACATTAGAAGAATACACAGACTCTCAAACAATGATGGCTAGCAGGAAGTTGATGATGATGATGATGATGATTATTCTTTTGCATAAATAGTTCTCTGCCTTTGGCTATTCCCCAGATAACTAACTGGTTGCATTCCCTTCGTCAAACTTTGTAATACAATTTTTCGTAACGAAAAGTTACCTGAACCGCGTCATTATCAGTGTTTCTTTTGTATTTTTCATTGACATCCAGACAGAAATGATGTAGAGAGCGGAAAAGAACTGTTAAGAAATTTGAAGGAAAAATGAATATTTATACCGAAAACGGCGAGCCAGTCCGTCTGCATATTGAGCTTCCCACGCACAAAAAACATTTACTGATTGGGTGGATATGAACGTGGCGGAAAACAAGTTTTTTTCCGGAAAATGAGAAATGCCCGTGGTTCGTCGTAAATGGACAAACTGTTTGAGGTTTTACTGCCAGCCATGTTTTCACTTACATCACTTCCGTCCACAATTAAGGAAATCGTTTTACTCCAGGACAGTGAAAGTGGAAATCCGCAGCCCGGCGTAGACAGACAATAAAGAGTTTTGATAACTTGTTTTTCATCCTCTTGGTTGGACCGGGCTTGTAGTTGTGGTAGTAACCCACCAAAGATAGCTTTGTAGTGTTATGCTGTCGAGCACTCTGATTAGGGATGACCAGCCAAGTTCCAAACAGTCGCGACCACGAAACGACGGATTGCAGGTGGACCAACCACCACCCAGGATCAGGATTAATACAGACATTTCGCATTTACATATTAATTTTAGATCGTAAATTACGTTTCCTGTAGGCGCGGCGCACACAATGACAACGCTCCGGCTTGTTTGTATTTTGAGCTATTCCCCCATTGTGCTTCCTTATTGGCGGGCATTTGGTGTCGGGTTTTAAAATAGCCAAAAAGTACACACGCAGTTGATGAAAGCTTGGGGCTCCTTCCCGCAAGGGTGATTGGTGGTCATATTGGTAATAAAATTAGCATGCAAAACACCATCATGGAATCTCAATTTTATCAGCAGTTTACATCAGTTCCAATTTCAAACTCCGTTGCCGCAACTTTTCTTCACAGGTCAGGTCAGAGTAAAAAGGAAAGGGGAAAGTGTCGTAAAACGAAGAGTGTAACTTCAAACATGTACATTTTCAAATACCCAAAGTCATTTTGGTGTGCTAAAGACTCCAACTATGAACGTGAGGTAGATGTATAATATTTCACATATTTTTATTGAAAGTCAAGCCGACTTTTTGTGGCAGGTAGAGGGAATGTAAGTTACTTCCGTAACCATAACATCGCATGGATATACTTTTCTTTTTAACCAGTTTTTAGTGAAAGTCATCATTTTCAGTTCTCTATAAAAGTAGCTATTACCATTTTTATATGCAAGTAAAATGGCTGGGTTATCCCATATTCGCTGGCGGAAGGCAGACGGACTAGGAGGAGGCAATACGACTTGTCTTTCAGAATGAAAAGTGGCGGACGGAAAATGTTGATGCAACGAGATGGTAGTGATAGTAGTAGTAGGAGTAGTAGGGACAAAGTACTAAAAAAAAGTAGTAATGTACAGGGAAGCAATAGCAGGTTCAGCAACTCAAAATACTCGCTTGACTATAAATTTATATTGCCAAGACGCCACGGTGGTGTTGCTCGATCTACTGCAACTACAACTTCCCTTATTAGTCAGCTTTCTTCTCAGCAGCAGCAGCAGCAGCGTCATATCAGCTCTATATAAGCAGTGTCTAGATGAGTGGGCAGCGACGACCGGAAAAAACCTGAAATACTTCTGCATTCTGTGTATATACGGTGGAAAAGAGCCAGAAAGAAGAATTTGAATGCTCAGCGGAATATTTCAATAGATGGTACAACTTAGGTAGCAAGTTTAATTAACCTGAATTGCAAATTAGGTACGTCCTTTTGTCGCGTGTATCGTCCCGGCTGGGATGATTAGGGATTATTAAATTTATTACTTAAAATGCCTGAGTAGGCCAGTGTAAAGGATGTTGTGGGGGATGTGAGGCAGAAGAGCATTTGGAATGAATTTTGAATTTAAGTTCTTCTTCCGTTCTTGGAACATTTATACGTTTTCATTTTTCTTGTTTAACGCGGAGTAATTTTGAGACGACTTCGAGGAGCTGAGGGTTTTTTCATGTTAAAATTTAAGATGTGGTCAAATTTCCAATGGGGTTTTGATTTTTGAGATTTTTTCTAGATACGTGTATAAGTAGGTGTGTACTTACTCCCATTTCCCATTCTAACACTTTTCAGAAGAAACAAAGAGAAGCAGAGAGGAGAGCGCCATGAATAAGAAAAAAGTGTAACACAATGTACTCCAGTGATATTCCTTCCGTTTACTTTATACGAGTTCTGTATAGAAACATTGGTCATACATACATTAAATAAGAGATTGATCGTACTCCACACTTGGTAAACTTTTCCTCGCAAAGTGATAAGAATTGTGCCGTGGAGGTATATACGGATATATAAACATGGGTGGGTGTATATACCCCGTTTTGGGAAAGAAGACAAGGTGAAACGGTAACTAGTCTAGCTTCCACAAAATTTGGTCTTAAATTTGAACATGGAACAGCTTTTATCATCCGTATCTTGTCACTTAACTGACGTATTAAGGGTTCTGCAACTTCATCCTACCTTCCTCCGTCGTTGACAACAGGAAAAGCCGCACACCAGAAAAGTGCTAAGAGAGAGAGAGAGAGAGGAGGGGGTGGGGAAGAGAGAGACAAAGAGTGAGATTGTAGAAGGAGAAAGTGTAGAAGTCATACTAACATCACCAGCTACACCATTCGTGAAGAAAGAACGACACCACCACCAGCATCAGCAGCCGTGGTGATAGGACTAGAAGTGGTAGTATCAGTCCGCAAAATATAACCAGCAAAAAATCTCGCAGGGCGAAGGATCCGCGGTTCTATTTATACGCATCCCTTAAAGATATGTACGTTGTCGAGGATGTTTATGCTTGTACATCTTATATTACCCACTTTATGTTCTCCTGTACCTGTATCACAATGTGTACTTTAGTTGCTACACACACACACACACACACTTGGTCTCTTCCTGTGATAATATTCCCGTTTTGTAGTGTGTACCGCCACAATGACTATATATACCACGTACGATCGCCATCATCACAGCTTCCGGCCCTCTTTTCTAGTTATATATCGAGTTGGTATTATTGCTTGTGAATGCTGACACGACTAGTAAGACAAGAGAAGATGCCTACATGAAAAGTAAAAACAGACCAAGTAACTATCTTATGGGAAGTGGTGGCATGGTAGTGCTACTTTTGCACCTCCACATCTCACACATTATCTTTTCATAGCGTTTCTCTCCCTCCCATTCAAGGCTGCAGCTTTGGCGTAATGTCTTCTCTGTACGCCAGTCCAAAAGGTATATCTCGTTTTTCTTCTTCTCTTGCTTCCTTTACAGTGGTGGTGTTATCACCCGAGCATCTCTCTCCCTACCACCATTATTATAGTGCAACCTCCTCTGAGATGCAGAATGTTATCTATCTCTCTGGTGGAAGTAGTTGCATATAACATGGTCGTGTATAAAATATTATTGGTGAATGGGGCGGTTGTAAGTACTCCAGGTGTTCATTGGCAAGTCTCCAGCAACTTACCGCTCTTTTTGCCAGTTTATCACATAAACTAATGGCATCTATCTTTTCTCCAACACTACGTGTTTAAATTCTCCGAGAGTTATTGCCTAATTTACTCCACATGAAATTACAGATGAGCGGAAGGAGAGAATGGTGAGGACTGCGTTGCAGCACTTTTCCAGAAGAAACTATAAAGCAATGCACAGAGACGCAAGTTGGATACGTTTACACATCTCGCTCTCTCCCTCTCTCTGTCTCTCATTTCAGGAAGCCTACATACATACACACACATAATGCATAAAATTCCGTTTCTTCTTCCTTTGTTTTCTCTCTTCTTACACTGATACGACCGCTTAAGTGACATTTGAACGTGTTTAACTATGACGGGTTTTATATCCCGCCTCCAATACTGTCTGGCGAGATTGCATGTATTACCATGATATGATAACGTCATCTCCCTCCCTTAACACCACTAAACTAATTTAAAATGATGACTATAATGATATAATATCAGGCGGGCTGCGAAATGTATCTAATGACATTGTAATCCTTTCGATGAATATCCAAAAAGTTGGAGAATGTGTGAGATGATGGCGGCGGAATTTGGAATTCCTGTACGCACCAACAACAAATTATCATCATCGTCACCAATTTGTATGCATCCATATCAAATCTCTGCTGGTAATGTATCATAAGGTTTTTATGTTGAAGAAGCTGTTCTCAGGCGAGAAACTACACAGAAGGAGAAAGAGAGGCATGCAATACGGAGTTGGAGAGAGAGAGAAAGTGTGGGTGAAGACTGAGATGATGATGGAGTGCAAAACTCCTTGTGCACTTGGTAAGCAAACACTTCCCCGACAAAGACCATATTCTCCCTTCCCAAAAATAACAAAACTAGTTTGCTTGCGCCAGAGTAAAATTATTAATGGGGGAAAATCTGGACCATATGGCACCAACTGTGTGTTTTTACCTGTAACGTTTCCCTTCGCCGGCAGATAATAAGAGTGATGATGATGATCGTCGTAACGATGCTCGTGTTAGAAACTATTTATTTACAATTTTCAACACCATTCGACGTCCCGCTTTCATTCATGCGTATGCAACGACCTTTTTTACTGTCGATAAAATCTGCATAATGTGCCTATATAAAACTTGTAACGACTCGTAACATCACTGAATTGTAAGTTTAATTGGTGAACGGAACAATTTCTCTCTTTCATCTCTCTACAGTTTATCAAGCATCTTTGCATTACCATGACAAAAGAAAAACATGGTAATTGTCAACTTTCTTCTACCCGCCTGTTTCCCCTTTCGACTTCACACCCCCCCCCCTCCATCCATACCCGTTTTTATCACTTGACTATTAGACTGCAAACTTAAAATTCCCTTTTCTTTTCTTCCACTACAACAGCGACAAAGTATTTTTCTATCTCTCTATATCTAAATTGAGATATGTTGTTATATATATTGTTTCTGGCGTGACGGTGTGCTGCTCGTTCAAAAGGGGGATAGATGGAGATGACTGTAACACCAGAAAATGTCCTTTTTCTCGCTTGTTTTCTTGTTCCGGTGATTTGAAGGTAAAATAGGTCGACCTGAGTCAGGAAATAAAAAAGCCGCTGCTTCTCACAGTATTGTTAAGAAAGGATGATCATTCGTTTGAAAAAATATTGCTTGAAAGAAACTTCCGTCTGATTAACCTCTTGGTAAAGTTGAGCAGTAAACCTGCTTGATGAAGGTGAGCTGGTAAGCAGGTCGCCGTACAAAATTTTTTATGTGTAAAACGGCAACTCCGTCACTTCATCTCATTCATGGGCCTCTCCCTCTCCTCGTACTCCAGTAACTCGCACAAGTCCTCCCTTTGCCGTTAAGAAAATTTATGGTTGCTGGATTGTTACAAGGTACACCAACAGCAACTAACCCAACTATTGCGCTTCTTCCGACAAAGAGGACACATTCCAATCCAAATAACGTTCGTGTATACAGAAGAGATAGAGAAAAAACGAGTTCTTCTTCTATATAATATATCCAAGAAATGAATGCGTGCCCATTTTCCTATTGCAGGAGTTACACTCTGCTTATCTATCTACCTTGCCCGGTGGTAGAACCAACCATCCCCATCACTTTATGGTATGTCAATCCCACTTTCCCCATCTCCCTTCTACTTTCTCTAGTAAATCGATATATACTTTTCTACCCACATTTATATTGTCTTTCTCCTTGTGTGTACATAACATTTTACCCCGCTAACCTTGTGTAAATTGTGCACATTTTTTATTTTCTTAAACAAAAGCATTTTTGTTCCTCCTTTTTTCTCACTCCAGAGCTACGATGCTGGCAGCCCTGCTGTTGCCGCTGCTGCTGCTACTCCCCCGTCTCAGCATTAGGAGAGAGATCTTTCTTTTTTTATAAATTGGGTTACTGTGACCATTTCGCACTTCTCTGTACTCCTCCTTCATCCACCTCCTCTGATCCTCCTCCTACTCAATAAATAGGATTTTCCGTTTTTTTAAGTGTCCCTTTATTGCATAGCACACTTCACTTTTTTACTATCTAGGCCGATTGCATTTCATGCTATTTTGATTTCCCTTTCATTTCATCTTTATCCTGTTGCTGTAAAAAGTACATTTATGTAAGTGCCCGGACATAATAGAAGCGAATTTCTACTTTAATAAAAGTGAACACTCGACATTTTCTTCGTCGTTTATGCACCTCTCGTAAGTAGCCTCTCCTCTTGTTTCTTTTATAACACACGAAAGACTACTCCGATGTAGCGGAGAGGGAAAAAGGGGAAGAAATGGGAACAAACTGTAGAAAACTTTTCCTTCGGTTAGCAGGAGCAAACCAGCGGTGCACCACTGTAATTCACACATTGGAATAAATTGTATTTGTCTGTGTGTATGTTGTTCTTCCCAGGAAAAAAACTATGAAAGTAATAAATGCTTGCAATTTGGTCGTCTTCGTCTTCTCTATAATCATGCGGTTATGAACACGTTTAGACGAGCAGTACTTAAAGCCAGTATATATAGACAACACGGCATAGACACAGGAAGGCATATTATGGCACCCGAAAATAATTGTCCGATGGTGTGGCTGTAATAGTGGTGGTTTTTGCTGCATGTACATATTTATTATGCTGCGGTGTTATTTTACATTAACACTATATACCACTCTAGCTCACGCAGCAGTTCACAAGAGAAAAAAAACAGGGGAACTGGCACAGTGAAAGAAGCATGTGCTGTGATATGCGTTGGTGTTTGTGTGTGCTTGTGTGTGTGGGTGAGTAAGGTCTTTTTCCTCGTTAGATTTATCACGTAGTCAATAATGACAGAAACGTTTAACAAGATGGGTAATTTTACAGACACTTCTTACCGACGTTTATGTATTATTTTCTACTTTGAAACAGTATACTTTCTCCAGCACTTGGCGATCTATCTGTTTTATGTTTTTGCTGTTTCCTTTTGGCTTCAAGTGGTTTTGGCAGAGGAAGAGGGAGGGAGTGTTGCCTACTCATTTCAGAACCGACATCACTTTATTTATTTACAAAGAAACAACGCTCGTTACCCTACATAGTAGCCTATATACAGCATTAAAAATTTAAAAAAGTACCGAACGAAGAAGCTAGTTATTGGATTATTGGTTGTCAGACAAAAGTTATTACACAATTTGGTGTTTTTTTACGGAACAGCGTTCTGGAGAGTAAGGACGAGAAAAATATGAGTATAAAATTTACATGGTCATTTAAGTACAGCAGAGGGCAAAGCAAATAAAAGCAGTGGCGCCGGGCGCCACTCCCAGGACTTGGATGGTATTGCAAAAAAAGTTATGCATTATCTGCATCATAATATTATATGCACGCCGTGTCCGTTTTAATGTTCATGTAACTCCCATCGAAAATCTTAGAAATGGATTGTAGTCGTCGTCGTCGTTTGAAGGTAAAGCTATGACTGCTTGGATACAAGAATAGGAGATAAGTGGGATGATATAGAAAATGATACCAGAGGGACTTCGGCTTTTATGATAAGCTCAGCTCAGCACTTTGTCTCGCTTTGGGACGTTACTCCTCCCACTTTGGTTGCAATATTGTTACCATACATTATCCCTACTTGCAGCTAGAAACCGTGCCTGTTTCCAAGGAAAACAAAATCATTCGTATACCCTGCATTTATCGAGACTCCAAAAAAAATTTGCTAGTGCGGCGGTGGGGAAAATCTAAGAAGTACTTAATATTTAAGGGGGGAGTTCCTGTTTTGTGTATGGCATCAGAAATGAGCTCTTGTTGCGTTGCGATGACAAAAATGTGTATAGACTACTACTACCACTGCGGTGGGATACTGCAGACTCTCGCTCTCCTGATAAAGGGAGTTGCGCTGCGGAAAGCAATTTATAATGCTGCATTCCTCTTTTTTTCGCGAAGATATCTTAATGATGTTATTTAATATGGTGGTTTCTTCTTTATGTTCCAGGTTTCCAAACAAAGACTGCTTCAGCCATTATGAACTGTATCCAAGCCAGAGATTCATGCATGAATCACACAGCATGTCACCCTATTTTGGAGGTGGTGCCACGTGTATGTGGAGCAGAAAAAGGTAAGTAACACACAACAAGCCAACAATTGTATTTCTAGACTCATTTTCCAGCTAATAATGTGAGACGTAGAGCGCCTATCGATTGATTGACTTGCCACTCATTCATCATTCGTTATCGTGATGAGAACAATAATTTCACTATCTCAAGCTATTTATTTACATCCATACGGACGTGCACTTTTCAAAGATGGTTGTATGACGGGGGAACCCAATGAGCCGTATTGTTTACTCGCATTGCAATGAAACAATCACCCGCTTTAACTCAATTCATCTTCCGAGAAAAATGTGGTTGTGGTTGTGTGTACGGAGTTATTTATAACCAGCGTTTCAATTCGTCCACAAAGGAAAGCGATCAAAATCAAGACTCTCGCTCTCTCTCTCTATACAAGTAGCACCAGCCCGGGACTCACGTCTCGTACCTATAGATCTCTTGGTAGGTGGTAAAATTTGACTACCACCAAGAAGCCATCAAAAGAAAGAAGGGAGTATCAGAAAAATAACAAACTTTCCGTATTTTTCTCCAGAACCGCTCCCCTTGCTTGGTCGTCACCACCAAAAAATACAACTGCCACTTTTGTTATTTTCTAACAAAGCAATGTTATTACGATTTGACAGTTATTATGAGTGTTGATTTACCTGTCTACTCAAGAAAAACACGCCATAAAAAAGAGCACCGTGTATATATAAGATATATTATGCGCGTAACACTGCATATATACGACGTCGTCGCCATTCAGCGTGTGTCAGCGTTGGCAATCGGCTGACTCGTCAGACTGCACACATATACACTTTAAGTCATTGAACCAGTACTATCGCGACTTTAAGAAGAAGAAAAATTCAAAAAGAAAACAAAAGTGGAAGAAGTACTATTAATACAAGGTGCTATTTTCTACATCTATTATACATTTGATGCTTATTTTCTGCTCATTCAACGTTTTTTTGTTCGGCACAGAATAAAATTTTATTTACGGTATAAATTATGCATCAAAGTATGTCATGCTTGTAATTTGATTGAAAGCCAGACCGGGCAGAACAAATACGCTATCAAAAGCGGACAACCATCAATTACGTGAAAGCATTTTTCAACATTTTTTTCTTTCTTATTCTTCTGCTTCGTCTGCTTGGTTACCTAGTGAGCAACCTAATAAAGTCTACCAAAAGTCAGGCAGTTCAGTCAGTCACTCACGTTTGCAATTTGTTTTCGATTCTCGACAATTTCTTCGCTCCCCTTTTTTCTGACGACTTCTACATCCAGCCAAAGGAAAGTAAACACTGTTAGTGGTGTGGTGGTGGTATATTATAGCCCTGTAGCCCGTAGGTACAATAAAATAACTTTTCATACGCACATTGCTTATTTAATCGACCTACATCGTGTGAACACCGTGCATGTAATGGCGCATAACGTTACAACGGAAGAATGCATTAGTCCACCCGTTCTACCATTTACCTTTATTATTATTATTAGTAGAAAGATCTAGATTTTACGAAACTAACGAAACTGGTAATCGTAAATTGTAAGCGTAGCAAAAGGAGGTCCTTCCATCAATTCATCCACGAATTTTGCCAAATATCTGCACGCCGTCTATGGTGTATGGAATGAATTGTAAGCGTACAAAGTAGCGACCAAAGTTTTCACATCTGAGAGTATCAAACGGGAAATATTTATATTTTTATGATTTTATGAATGAATTCAAGCAATGTACGACAAGTGCAACGTTTTGATTTTACCATCTTATGTTGGCGCCCATTTTACAAATATTAGTATTATGCTAATATTTCAGATTTATAATAGTATAGCAGTACCGGAATCTAAACGTAAAGCTCTAACTTCCGACATGCTGATGCAAGAAAAAGTAGGTCTCCCGGGCGCTTTACAAAAATGATTATGGATTAATCTCATATCCCATATTACTTCTTTTGACTGTAAACAATGAATTTGTATAATTTGCATGTTATCGTACATACAGATACATATTGGCTTTCTACGCCACTACCATATGCGCGTAAATACTGCTGGATTATTCAACCGGGTGATTCTTACTACAGCTCTGCATCCCACTGTGAAATCCACTGAAATAGTTTTAATACTGTGGTATTGTGTGTTTTGTGCTAATTAATGTGTAATTTTGTGTAAGCACGTTTTTCACAATATATTGGACTCTCATGGTTCCAATAAGCACACACACAAACATGCAGTCCGCCAACATTTCTGGTACGCACATATGGACATATGCTTCCTTGTCAGAACTGACGAGGAGATGACAAGGTCGAAATATTAAAATACGTTAAAATATGCTACGTAGGCATGATTTTAGAATGCACTGTCAATATTGATTACCCCAAAAATGGTGACATACAAGACGTCCACTGGGATGATTGAGTAGAGCCAGTGCCACTGGTAGAAACCTTACCCATATTTCATTCGGCTATGTATTTTTGTGTGCAAAATTGAAATGCATCGCGAAACACGTTTCACTTTCTATGATTTATTTATATAAGTAAAAGCTTCTCTATCCATGCACCTAAACCGTCAATCACTAGAAATAATTTAAACAAATCCTCAAATCCATCAAAATGGACAAAAATAACCTCAGTTGCACAATACTTTGCAAGGCCAATTACAATGGGCTTTTAGTCTGTCATGTGTGTGACATGCAGCAATCAATCGTCACTAGACATTATCAATTTGGCTAATCAGGTTAAAAAGAGATATTGCTAATGAACTCTGCATATGACAATATGGATTTTCATTTCAATAAACCTTAAATGCCATTTCTATATTTCGACCTTGCAGTTTCCTCGTCAGCATAGGTATACATCCCTCCAAATGTTTATAACTATAACGTGATGGAGTGTAGAGCTATGAAAATGACAAAGGAGAAAGTACTTAGCGAGCGGAGTACGACCTATTTCGTATTGCGTAACGCATGGTGACCAATTATCGCAGTAAGCACATACTACAAATCCGCTCCAAAACACGAAAACAAAAATTGTGTTTGATGTAGCCAGAGAAAAACCGTTATCTTTGCGGCGCTAATCAGCAACGTACATATACGCTACACACTTACACACGTCCACACACGCGATTCCATCTGAGCAGAGAAGTACGAAAAGTGAAAGAAAAAATATCAGCTGTGTGCCATACAGGAAGCAGCAAAGGAAGAAAAAAAATTGTTTAGTGGTTCCCGGCGTACCTGCTGACAAACTTTCTTGGAAAAATTGATATTTTGCGTAGTTATAAATACCTTAACGACTTTTACACTTTGCATATTCTACGAATTTATCTCGTTGCAACAAACTGTATACCCTACGCATGGGTATACTTGTTAGTATATCCATAAATATCCTTATTTCCCGGTATTTTCGACGGGTGCTTATTGAGTGACTCTGTATTGACGACGGCGAGAAGGAGGTTGCTGTTGCTGATGATGATGATGACGACGACGACGACTCAGGGTAGTGCAGAAAAGAGTTTCTAGGCATTTTTTTTTCTTTTTGCTCGTCGTCCTGTGCGTGTACATTTTTTGCAGGGCTATATACACTCTCGTTGTTTGCTTTGTTAGCTGGCATCCCATTCTTTGTATCCAGTATTTTCTCTCATCACGCAACACTATTTTGATAAGCTTTCCTATAAAATTTCTACCGTATGGTTCCTCTATTCTCTTGTGCATACAACATTTCTTCTGAAAAAATTCAAAATCCCACACGATGATGTTAATGCACACAGAGCACACGGCCACAGCACAATATTACTACTAATCTTTTTGTTTGTAAATATGACGCTGTGTTCGTCAGAAAGAGAGAGAGAGGGAGCACATTGGTATATATACCAAATATGTGTTTGTACTTATTTATTTTATGTGTATTTATAATCCAGCTTCTCGTTTCCGTGATTCTGCATATAAAAACGTTAAGATTTTTAAGGCGTTCCCGATCTCCGTCAATATATGTATATACCGTGCTGTACTTTCCTATGACTGCAACGGTATGCTTTATATATTTAAAAAATGTAATTCGACCACCAGCTCGTGAGGCAAGAAAGGTATCCTTATTAAATATAACTTACTTTCTTGCTACCTTTCTCTACACACAATGAACCTTGGTTTTTTAGCAGCGTCTCTTCGTGGTTCGTGCTCAGATCGATTGAACATAATAGTTATTTCATCAAAGCACATGGCGAAAAGCAAGCAAAAACCCCAGAGAGAAAGACATTTTTGTATGAATGCATGTGTGCATATTATATATACCTGCATACCTATTTATATTGTATAGGTATGTACACGTATACATACAGGTAATCACGGTCTTCCATGTGCTAAATCGTAGGCCGAAAGTTCTAATTAAGCTCTTTCCTCATTCTCTCCCTCTCTCTCACACACACACAGTTTCTCCTTTCTGTTTTCCCTTTCTTACTTGGCTACTTTCCCTGTCTGAAAAGGACAAGAGAGGAAAAGGATTTAATAGCTTTTGGTTGAGGTGTATGTGCCCTATTTTCTTTAATACGAGCTCAAACATGCCTACCAATGTTTTTGCTAACTGATACATACATTTAACAACGAGAAACGACAACACCACTACTACCTCCAAGAAAACACGAAACTTGATTATTTAATTCAATTTTAAAACTATTTTGTACATTCTGCTCTCTTTTTTATTTTCTAGCGAAAAAATCAATACAGCGTCATGCTACTTTATAGTATTTACTCACTCCACACAACCTGCAATCTAATTCACATCATCATCATCGTCGTCGTCGCCCTTTGAAATTACTGTAATATTATTATTTTTATAAACTTGGCTTGCCCTTCTTTTGTGGTCAGCAAAAGTCGGTCTATTTTAAATTATTCATTAGCCAACTTGTTTTTCTTCTGTGTTTGCATTGAGACTGGGTTAAGCGTTGCAAAGTGGAAACACTAAAATACCTAGAAATGTTTCGATTCTTTTTCCCTTTCTCCACTTGTTATGTAGCTCAGGTCTAGAAAAATGTGCATGCTTTAACACACCAGCCTCGTCACAACAACCGCAATAATATGCTATTGCGTTTCTGTAGAACTTTCGTTCCCGGGAAAAGTTGGATAATGTGTACGTTTAAAAGAAAACCATATTTTATGTACTTGCGCGCCATTCACCACTTTCACTAGCTCGTACGCACAATAATGCTCCCATAATACACCGTTTACTACATCATCATCGTCGTCATCGTGAAAAACAACGGGCGGCCAGAGAGAGAGAGAGCTCAAAAGCTGACTGCATTTATACAAACAGCATTTAATATTATATGGACGAGTGTGAATGTATGTAAGTGTTGCCTGCTTAACTAAAATTATTCGTGCGACCAACCAGAGACTGGCGGCTACTATTCCAGACTATTAGACACTCTTTTACATCTGTTGTCGGCAAAGACAGGAGATAAATTGTCGTGATATCGCAGTCGGAGAAAAAGACAAATTGGCCAGTAAACAAATAGACCTTACAATAGTGGTAGCTACACTTGTATAACATGTATGCGCATACGGTTTTGGGGCAGTTTGGTAGAGAGAGAAAAAATCAAGAAGATAGCACATCTGGTTCTAGCTTAACTTTCTCCCTTCCTCTCAGTGCACCACACACGCGTACACATATCTCCATGTGTAGAAAAAACCGTCAAGCGACTACTGTAGATAGATTTTTGCATTCATTTGCTTTAAAAAGGTGATTGTGGTAGTAGTGGCATGATAAAAGATAATTAAAGACAAACAGTGCACTTCGCAGGGTACACTGTAATATTTACATGCTTGTTTACCGTCTTGGGACTAAAGTAATTTCCGTGGAAGGGAGCATTACGGAAAATTGTAGGTAGGGAAAAGTTTGTTTTATGAAAAGAAAGGAGCTCGCTAGATTTCTCCCTTCTTGCGCTTTGTCGCTTTTTATCCCTGGGAAAGTTGATCCTGATGTCTGATATTATTTTGGATTTCATTATAATTAAATTCAAAGGACCTAACCGACGCAAGTGCATGCTTTCTTACTCAATCGGAGTAGTAGTGTAACTGGTCTAGGTATTTTACGACTTCGGCGGCAATTTGATGCTTGCTGTGAAAAAAACTACTATTACTACAGCACTGCGTTTATTTACTCATTTCAAGGTGGAAAAGCAATTATTATTTCATCTATTATACTTTAATCCTACCCTGCATTGTTTTATAATAACCAATAAAGTGACATGCTACCTGTGACCTGCCATGACTGTGTATTATGTAATGGGGGAAGGTTGCAAGACAAGCTGGTAAGAAAGTTACTATAGCTTTATGTCTGTCCGACAGTTTCTCTTTGTCCCGATTTTTAATATTAGTGTTCCCTAGATAGCGTTTATGCTGATTTGGTTCGGTATTTCTAAAATTTGCAAAATTTTAAAATATATTAACTACTTGTAAAATTACATTTACTACAAGTTTTAAATATACATGGATGCAATATATCTTGAATTTTTTATGCTATTAACTAAAAAGTAATTATTTTTAAATTAAATTATCGATTTATATGTTGCTATAGGTATAATGCACATGCAGAAAAGGAAGATGCTACAATGTTGAAAGAAAACTCTAGCTTACGCTACTTTGATACTTCATGATTGCACCGTTTTATTAATATTACTGTTATCATTGTCGTTGCTACTCCCTCTGCAACTAGGTATTTAAAAGCGCATTTGTCGTAGAAATGTAGAAGAACCGTGTAGTGGACCGAATATATTATAAAAGGGACATAGATTGAGAGTACGAATAAGAAGAAAATGAGCACTTTTATTATTATTACTACCATTACCATTACTACTGCTACTACAACTACTATCGTGACTACAATTGCTACTTACACTGCCATTGCAGTCCAGCAGTATACTTTTTAGAGAGAAATGGTAAAAAAAACTCTCCAGCGTGAGCTAGTAGGTTATAGCTGTAGTGTACATCCACCCTGTGTCACATTACTGCTTCCACCACCACCACCACCTTTTTACTTTGCTAATACCCCCGCTATTAGGACAATTTCAAACTAGAGAGGTTTGATGCGGAAGCAACCAAGTAGTTTTGATTGTGATGAATGAAGCAATTAAATATCTGCGAAGGTGAAAAAGCACAAAGGATTCACATCCTATTACAGTTTGTTCAAAGTGCAGAGGGAGTGAGTGGAGAACGACAGAGGAGAAGAGAGAAAATGAGTATTAGCTAGCTGGAGGGACGACTAAATAAGCTACTACTCCCCTACTCCTGATAGTGCTGATACAGGTGTAATTTTCATAACGGTTTCGTAGGGATCGCATATCAGTTTTTTTCCACCAGACAAAAAGACCGGGACCATGCGAGAGAAAGTCGTACGTGTGGTGTGTATCTCTCTGTAAATGTCTAGGTAGTTGAACGAACTAACAACAACGCACGGGTAATTGACTCATGCACACACAAGTATTCATGGCAGCAGTATTCTTTGTGCTGACAAAAAAGGCTTTGCATTTTACTTCCTTCCAGCTGGTTTCCAGTGAATCATGTGGAAAAAACGGTTACAGATTCTCTTTCCTGAAAGTCAGTAGCAGTCAGGCTATATGGGGCGTTCATAATACTATCAATGTGTACATCACCTGCGCGCATAAAGGATTTCCAGTTTGAAGAAGTCGCGGACCCAAGCATCAGCCAAAAAGTATATTGCTTTTTTTCTCTTTTTCCTGTATCCGTTTCTAAGTAGTATCACTATGTCCCTGTCTAACTCTCTGCTTGTGCCGTTTCTCGGTTTACTTGTTTTAGGAGCTCGGCTTGACACAAAGTGCACTGTGTAGTGAGAGAGAGAGAAAGGCGTTGTCGGTGTAAAGTTAGCCGTTGTGTGTATAAGCTTGTTTACGGTGAAAATATGAAGGTTAGTAGGAAAAGCGTAAATGATACTAAGAGAAACTATCAGATCCGAAAGAAACTGTGAGAACATGTAGAGAAAATGAGAGATAGCTTTTTAAGTGGTATAAAGCACAGAGGGGAAAATACACGGCCGGTATACGCAAATATACCACGCGAGAAGAGGAAAGGTATGAAAAAGGAAAGTTGTTTCTATTAAGAATTCGGAAAGGATAATACATTAATATACGATATGTACATTCATATGGGACATTGAACTTTTCGTGATTTATCTGTAGATAAACATGAAACAGCTATAGAGAGCAGAAACGCACAGGCAGGAAAAAAGGTAGTGTTTGTTATCGTGAACCCACCTCAAACCCAGACAAGGTTAATGGTATTTTTGTTGTTTTCCTGTGTAAAAAAGCAGCAACCATTTAAACTGTTCTCACATCGCCCCAGCGTAAAAATCCTGTGCTTTTTTTAAGGCTACCGAGCCGATTGATCGGGGAAACTGCATGGTGCTGTAGAAGGGAACTTTGTGAAAACCCGTTATAGGAACGGGTGGCTTGAAGCAGCATCTGTATAGTATGCAGTAACTAAAAATCACTGTTGGATCAAGCGATTTCAATAAGGTTCCAGATTTTGTGCTGTATTGTAATAATAATAAATATACTCGAGATTTATGCATAATAGGTTTATATTATAATGGGATCTTAATGTGCAATCATATGGTATGGGGTGGCGCAGCGGCAACGATGGTGGGTCTGTTTCAGATAAAAATGGTGGTTGGACGAAGTATTAACAAGGTTCTCTTTGCTGCTGCATAGAAGAATCAGTCGTCAGTGGTAGTGGTAGTTTTATATTGGCTTTTAGCTGTGTGCACAACGTATATGTACATTTTTTTAAGGCGGCAGGGTAGTAAAAGCAAAATCTGTGTGCAGCTGTCACACACATCATATGATGAAAATAGCTGTAGTAGTTTTTGGCGAAAAAGGAACCAAAACAGAGAACGGGAGAAAGAGAGACGAATCCCGTCTAATTCTTCATTTTACTGTTAATATCATTTAGATACGCTCTCTCCTATAGACACAAACTTCTTAGAGAGATCACGCGCTAATAGAGCTAATATCCTTAGAAGACATAGTCGTATTCGTATCCCTCGCTGCCATTCCTCACACGTGGTTAACAATTTTGTTCAGTAACTATAGCTCCTGCCAGAAGCTCTAATATAACAATCACATACAAGTCGCTTTTTAAGCAATTTTTGAAGGGCGAATTCACCATATTTTGGAAATGTAGAAATTTTAGAGGGAATCTAGACATCACACCAAGCTACAATAGCATGGCTACCGCCGCCACCACCACTACCACCACCATCGCGCATTTTAGATAATATAATTTTATTATTGTATGATAATATTGAAAGTGAACGAACATAATAATAAGAACATAAGGACATAACTGCTTTTTGTCAGTATTTAGTATCATGCTTTCTCCCCACTCCACACACACACACATAGGCAGAGCATCAGAGTGGCATATCATTCCCGTTATATATGTAATGCTGCTCGAATACTAAAACCAAAAAAGTTGTTTGCGGTAATCTGTAGTGAATGAGAGGAGAAAGTCATATGCCATGGCATGCCATAATGCCAGGCGATGCGATGCCACAACCAATATGGTTCCAAAACATGTCAGAAAATTACATGAAATTTAAAATGCATAATCTCGCCTGCCATGTTACAGTCACACTCTGTTTCCTTTCAAAATGTGTCTCCTATGTTGACTTTGTGGTGGGGGGCTCCTCGCCAATGGTAGGTACTTCGTGGGTCGCTGTGCTTTTTCCGCGGTGAGTGTGAGAGTCTGTATGCTAATGTAATGTATGCATTTTTGTGGGGACCCTAATGTGAAACGGATGTTGTTTTGCGAGTACTTAAGCACTCCCGCAAACGTATAGGGAGGTTATCATACCTACACGTATGATAATCATTTTTGAAGAAATTGTTCAAAGATTGTGCTAATCAGGAGCATCACACACACACCCCAGCAGCAGGGAATATAATGTACACGTATTTTAAAATACAGCGGAGAACATGTGAGAGACGACCGCGTAGAAGGCCGTGTTTCTGATTTTTTTTCTGCTCTGCTTGCCAGATGAGAGGGCCAGAGTAGCTTTTAGGGATGGAGTGTTTCTTTCCGACGTTGGAACAAATGGTGACATCATACGCTTATTAGACTTGACTTGCTCAATTTGCAATTATGTTGAACGAGTGTGGCATATGTCTTTTGGTTGCGAGAGAACGGAAACGTACACTGAGGGTGGGGGAGAGCGGGAGGGAAAGCGATGATAGTGATCCGTTGGTGTGTGTGTGTGTGCGTGCAATATATATAATAAAATGTATATGTGGTGGTTATGAACTTAATTGTGTGCATATCATCATACCCCCGTCAAAACCAACCAAGTCAAATCTAACCGCAAAAAAGGCTGCTTCCATGCGGCATTTTATCTCCATTCGTAGGCCAGCTCACTTACGCATCGCAATAACCACTTCTACAATTTGTTCTAGTGGCTAGCCAGCAAAGTAATGTTACTGTAGCTGTGTGTGTGTAGTAATCTGATCTTCAGTTCTCTCAAGTTTAGACCCGGGCATGGGAGACGCTATGAATAGACATTTTTCAAAGAGGAAAAACACTTGAAACATGGCATATCATGATGATATGGTACTTTGTTAGAGGATAAAAGCTACTTGTACTTTAGCTTGTCACGGTGTCATCATCATTTTCAAGTGCTTTCCCTCTCTGTCGACGTACCTCGCTCCCTCCCTCTCTTTATCTCCCTTAATATAGCCGTATCAATTTTACCGTGCAGCAAATACATGCTTCCCGCACAAAAGAATGGGTTCCCATGTTACGATACGATGAATGAGTGGCTCCATCAATTATATTTCAATTCAAAGGAAATCTCACCACCACCAAGTTCATATCATCAGATCAACGGTATTATACGAAGCGTACGACCAATGTGTACATACGTATATGCACACGGTATACATATGTGGTTAAAGAGGTTTGCATTAACTGAAACTAATGTTGCCATTTTTCTTTCCTTTTTTCAGTTGCATGTTCAACAGTAACGATAACAAAGTGTCAAGCAGCGTTGAGAACGCTGCAAGCCTTCCCTTACTTCTACCCGACTTGTCTATGTCGTGAGCCAAGCTCGGATCCAGCGTGTAACACATTCCGTGACTACCTCTTTGACCACCCGTGTTCCATGGTTACGGTTAGGGGTAAGTATTCAACCTTTTTTCTGACGAGCTATTTTTTCTCTCTTTTATTTCTCTTATCTAATCTTGATTATGAGTTCAGTCACAGAAACAGATACTGCCGTGATAAAATGTTCATAAATCAACCCGTATTTGCCTTGCCAGCCTGGGCTATTTATTTATCTGTAGAATTATTACTCTCGAACATGACGCAACCCAGGACAAAAAAACAGTCATTTTACATGTTTCCATTGAGTATTGAACATTTCGAGGAAGCACAGTTAGGTAACAGTTTCAGGTGAAACATGTCTGTGATATTTCCACCCTACATAAAATGATTCCCTTTGTATTTTTGGCAAATAATCGCAAGAGCCCCCCATACAGGTTCAAAGTGAGCGCTTGCATACCCATATTTCCCAGGAATGCACTTTCCTTCTAACAATTAACCGTTAGGCTATGTTTGACATCTTAACTTTCAACATGCATACACTTGACAATGCTGTTACATCAAGGTTGAATAACAGCAGCAGCAGATACGAAACACCACTCCACTTGTAACAATATGTAACTAACTATACGTGTATGTAACCTCTTCTATCTCTCTCTCCGTCTCCCGCTCCCGCTCTGTGGGAATGTGTTGCTTAAACAGGAAATAAAGTTGGGGAAAGCTCAAGTAGACACTTTGTTTAATGCCGCTCCAACCACGAGCGCAACAACACAAACAGAATGTCTACGTGATGATAGTGGCATTGGTTTAGAATAATATTATGCAAGGAAAATGATGACAACTAAACAGTTCAAAGGAAGCGAAGAATTCAACAGTCACCACAATCAGCACCGAAACAAGTACACTCCATAATATTCCACCATGTTTGCAAGCCCACTTTCCCCGTATTCCTTCTCCCTTTCTGTCTCCACTTTCCCGCTGCCACCGTTCCAACTTCCAACTTGCTTCCATGATGTTGCGCTCATATGAAATCGGCTGAAATGTGTTTCCCCCGCTGAATGTGTAACACAGAGAGAGAGAGAGAAGGAGAGAGAGTTCCTCTTTTATCACTGAAATTATGGGTAACGTAAATTTCGCTATTATAAATCTTGTTGTCAGTTGCGGCTTGCTCATCTTCCGCATCATTGTGAATGCTTGACTGCAATAAATTGTTACATGAATAGGTATGTTTGTGTGGAGGCATGTGCATACAAAGTGTACACCGCACCACTTCCTTTTCACGAAGTTGAGTCGAACAGCAATAATGTAACATACGAGCCAAGATTAGACACCTACACGTGTATCGTGTATGCAGTGTACATTGTTACGTAATGTGTTCTCTGTGAGGATGTTCGTTCGTCGTGCATGTAGGAGGAGGGGGCGGATGTTCACTTTTTTGTTGCTACTGATCTCCTGTCACGATAATGTTTGACCTATCTTTCCGGCCATTGTTGCGGGGATGTTGGTGAATGGTGCTTTGTCATTTTGTAATTTTTTCAGGCTCAAGTTTTACTTATTGAAAATTTCCTGTATCTTTGTATTTTATCTCCTGTCGTTGCTACGATACAAGCGAGAACATTTATTTAATCTCTTTCAATTTTCTCACGTACCTTTTCCTTTCTCACTTCCAGCTCGTATTACCAAGGACATGGCGGCACGTTTAAGATATTCCTGTATGTGATCATGGTCACCATGCCAGGGTATATCCTCGTGCACACATCATTTACATTTTGAAACGGGAGGAAACGTCAAAAATTATCTGTCCTATGCAGCTTGAAGTTGATTTTTTATAGCTTTTAGTTTAAACATGCGAATTTAATATAAAAATCATTTGGAGACTAAAGTTTGCAAGAACAGTAGCAAAGTAAAAAAGTTGCCGTTTATTTCCATTTGACGCAAGACGCGCATTAGAACAAAGCTACAATAGTTTCCATCACGTCGGCTTGGTGTCGGAAATTTGTTAGAATAGAACTTGAATAACTCTATTCCTTAGAAATATGTATATTTCAAAGACTTCATTTGTAATTTGGATACGACTGGTGTGACTTCTATTGATGACGGTTTCAGATCCGAACGTCATGCGTATATTTAAGTCTTTATTCCATCAAGGAGAAAGCAGAATCCAAATATTAGAATCTGAAATGAAGATATAAAGTAAAAAATGCCAGTAACCAACAATAATCTCAAGCGTCCTTGATTCCACTCAGCACCCCCTGTAAGGCTACCTTTGTAATCTCTTTTCTATCCATCTACTATGAGTAATCGAAGAAAAATGCGTACGCACGCAGTCAAAAACGTCATTTATTGCGCACAGCTCGTTACGTCTCACAGTGAAACGAGGGCTTACTTATTTCCCCAATAGGCGAACAGTGTAGTGAGTGAAGAGACATAATATTATTGGCTTATTAAGAGAAATTTATTAATTAGAGTTCATTTAATATATAGCCCATCGGATTCATTTATCTGTATGCTCAAATTCTTACACATATGATGGGCCTGCGAGAAGGAGGACAAAGTGGCTGCTCGGGTCATTATCAGAAAGGCAGGAAAGGATAATATGATTAATGCCTCGTTTCTTTTGCAGCAAAAAAGTCTCATAACTGGTGGCGCTATTTCGTTTTCAGCACTAATGAGACAATGTCGTCATTTTGTAGCTGCTTGCACCTTAATCCTATTTATCTTTATATATTATATATTATTAGATTAGAAAATGTCTTCCGCCATATTTTATATGCTTTTCTCCTCTCCACACGAGACTGAAATAAGGAAGTGTAAACTTTGTGCCAGAATAACATATCATCTTTTTAAACAACGCCATAAATTCAATGTATTCTCTCCCTCTCTCTCTTTCTGTCTTTCCTGTCCTAAGTAAGCAAAATACTTTCTCCATATGTACATGTTTCTCCGTTTTTACAACATTTACGTGCATGTCAAAATTAATATTTATCCCAAGTGTGCATGTCATTGAGTCGTTTCTCTCGTTTAAATATTGTATAGAGGGAGAGCAAGAGATGGGAGGTGAAGGGAGGCAAGATATGAGAAAACCTAGAAACCTACACTAGCAAAAACGTATCTGTAAGATGTGATATATGAAAATGTTTGAAAAAAATTTCACCGACGGAAAGAAGGGCCGGGAAGGGAAAATGAGAGGAGAAAATCAGTATGGATGAAGGAGCAAAGCAGAAGGCAGCAAAACGGGAAAACATGACGACCATAATATTACACAACACTACTACTCCTCATCTCATTTTTTGTTTGTGGTGCATCATAATGCCCTTTCTGTTAAGAAGCTCGTTCCAGTGTAAAAATTCTCTCCTCGTTGAGGAGAAGGTAGATGTTCTCATTTATTCAGTTGTGGCAGCAGTAGTCAAGTCAACGTTACTACTGCTGTAGAGATCCAACTCGTTCATTTTTTACACGGGCACTTTCCACATAAATCTAACTTTTTCCCTCTCTTTACGCTATTTCAAGGGGTATACAATACATATCTAGTTGTATTCCGGAGTGGAGAGATGCAAAAAATTGATAAATATGCATATTTCTATACATTACCCAAGATTCCCGTAAAGCTCTCCTGTTTATCCGTTTTCCTTCGTGCTTCCCCGTTTGATGCTTCAAGCTTGTGACTTAAAGCAATACGTTTAATTTTCCTCGGCAAAAATTTTCTTTTTCACATTTTTCTTCCCTTTCCGAAAATGACTGTGGAGTTGCAACGTTGAGAAGGAGCGTTATAACGTGTTTCTTTCTATTAAAATTTGAAACTCTTTAGTAATAAAAGTTGAGGGAATAAATATACTTAAAACGAGAGCGATGACTGGTCTTCGTCCTGCACATGTTGTTGGCAAAATTGGAGAGATAAAAATCCCTAAATGCTGCTCATATGCCAAATTTATCAGAGTGTGTGGTTCAACTTAACTGTTTCGATTGTGATGGGGTGTTTAGTAACATTTTATCCTAACGCATTTTGTTTTACAAGTGTTGTGATGATAATGTACAACATTTAGATGAAATGTTGTAAAATACTCCGAATCATGGATAGGGTAAGTGTGACAACAGCAGTACATATGGAAGCGGGGAATCTACAGAAACTATTTTTAAAATTGAATGGTTATGTGTATATGTGGCCATCTATTATGTTCATCAGGCCCATTTATGTTTTTATGTCTATCACGTCCAGATTTTTTTAATTGAGAAAAATGTAAAACGAAGGGTTACATTTACATTCCGCTTAATTTAGATGAAAACGACAATCATTAAGGAAAGTAATTTTTACAACAGTTAACCAATATATTTCAATATAAGCATCTACAGGTAAAATTTTCCCTGCCAACCAAGTTTCAGCAACTTCTGTCATGTATTTTCTGAAGTCAACTAACACTAATAAATTCGGCCACATCGAGGGGGAAAGTAGGACGATATTATAAGTCATTCTTCATGTTTACGATGTGACAGGAAGGAACGCTGTAATATACAATTGTTTTCTTGAGCGTCGTGACAATCTTTAAATATGTACATAGGCTGAATGCATTTTTCTCTGAATTTATCACGCAGCGTTTTTATGTATGTATCTGTATTATTGCATGTTACTCGTAGTCAACCGCTTACACTTGACATGTGTATGACATAGTTCAAGGATAAGGCCAGTCATCTGCATACGGCTCAGGGGCACTGACTGACTAAGATATATGCTGCAGTGCGACTGTACAACAATAATGGTGGTTTTAGGTCTATTCGCCTGGCGGACATTTCGCCCTCTCATTTTTCTTTCTGACATTACCGAAAGACCCTTTTCCATCACAATTATATGCAAATGTAATGGAATGAAATGTATAACCTGTGTGCATAACGTTTTGGAGGGAAAAGTTGTCAGAATGCAAAGTTTACACCATATTGGTTCAATGCTGTGATATTACATATGAAATTACAGCAATGATCATGTCCGATAAAAAGCGAACCAAAAAATAAAATCTACACAAACATTTTTTATAAGTAATATTGAATAATGTGTTTGAAAATTTTCAACTTTTCATTAGACTTAAGATTAACGTAACTGCAAAGCTATTAACTATGATGGCGTATGTAGTTGTGACTTGGTACGAACAGCACGTTCTGATAACTTTTACGTCAAAAAATGCAGTTTTTGTTCACAATAAGGGGTTTTCGATAATGCTGTCACAAAAAATGGCGATATGTCCATCCGGCGAAAAGACGCTTTCCACAACAAGATTCGTGAGCAATATTATACGTACTAGCTTATAGTTAATTTGTTATTCTATAGCCCCCTTGGCATGAAAGTCATGCAGAGATAATATTCCCTCTGTTCAAAATACGACGCAATATTAATTATATATATGCCCGACCCAGTTGGTTTAAATTTTACATCAATAACATAAATCTCAGATTTCTCCTTGGTCATAGTCCAATGTCACTACGTCCTGCTTTTAAACGCTGTGCAATATGTAAGGTACTAAACCCCGTAATAAATATAAAGTTCTGCTTGGATCATTGTCTATAACGTTCAATTATTATTTTTATCTCCATAATCATCTTCAGCTTTCCCATAATTTCTTCGCTGTTATAAATAGTACATCATAATATTATAATTTATACTGTCAACTTTAATTTACAAAATGCGTCACCAGAGTATTATAATTCTTGCACCAACGTTTCCTTAACTTAACATTTTTAGTAGTTATATAACGTTTTCCAAGTTGAACCGTTGAACGACCATAAACAAAAGTTCTATAAATACTCATATTACCTTTATGGTCCATATGCTGACTCAAAAACTACGTGCTAAACTGTAAAATCATGATTTTATAGTAGTAGGAAGTAAAGCAATACATTTTATTTTGCTATAGTAATTTCAAAAGGGAAAAAAAATATAAAAATAAGTATTTGTCATTGGCAGACGAAATTGAAATAGCTACTCTAATGTTCAGATTACCGCGAAAAGTAGAACACGAAAAATATCATTATAGTTGTCAGTTGTCTGAGCAGTACTAAAAAGATGTTGTAAGTTTGTAAATTGTACTGAGAAGGGGGAAACATTGCACCGCCGTCAACCTGTAAGATGCACACCCGCGAGGTCCATTCGTTTTATCATAAATGGAAAGGGACCGGAATCTACGTTAAAAAACTATTTTTAGACATGAAATTATTTTGTATATTTATATATTTCCAGTGTAAAATATATTTAAGTAGAAATCAGGATCTGTACATTTGGCGAATTTTAAAACTGATAGAAATGAAACAGATACAATTATAATATAGAGTGTATACACTATACAGACATATGTATTTAAAAGCATTATGCATTCACATTTTTAAAAATATGTTATACATTTTCCCGATAACCACTGCAAGCGTTGGTTTAATAAAAAAAGTGAAATTTCAGTCAGTGTTTGAGAATATCTTGGAGTCATGGGAGTTGAAACTTAAATTTAACACAACAGTTTTCAAGTGTAGTCCCCGTGTCTTATAAAATATTAACAGGGAACCACACCTCTTGACATCTTTTTATCTTCTAGACTCCTGACCACTTAACTTTCATTTTAGAACACTGCCAGCAGCCATCTGTACTAAGAGTCATGTAGAGAATTCACAAGGTCTACCTAATAGCTCTACAATAAACATGCATATCTCTGTATATTCCTCAGATTTTAGCGTACCAAAAATGGTAACGTGTATAATGACTGTTGTAAAGATTTGTTGCGTCCCAGCCTCATAAAAAGCATTTAGTTGACTGAGCAAAACGGAATAATTACTTTCATTAAATAATGAAAATTGTCCCGTATCATGGACACAGGCATTTCTATGTTGAAGAGACAATCTTGTTATGTTTTGATGTCACCTTTTTCTTCTTATTTTCTTTCACAGAAAAAGATCCTTATCCGGTTCACGCACTACCAACTTGTGATTATGCCCTAGATGTGTGTAAAAAGGAAAACAAGTGCATTAAACTATACCGCGACTTCCAAACGCATTGCAAGCAGGCCGACGATGTCTGTTTGATGCAGGATGGGTAAGTCGAGATGCCGTTGTATAATACGTAGTAAAAAAAATATAGCCTATTATACAAAAAAAAATGAAAAACTTCCCATTTTTACTCCTTGGATACTAATGATGATGCAGGAAATAACATTTTAATCCTAATTTCTATATATCTTTGTAATAGTACCACACTGCATTTGGAATGGTGCAGTAGTGGTCGCCTTTCTCAAATTAAATTATAATTTATAATTACTACCACAATATTAGGGAACTGTGTCACGACGCGTGGACCAGACTCCGAATGTCCCCCATGTTTGGTTGCATATGTCCCAAAGTTAATCAGAAATGTGAGCGTATATTTAAAGAAGTCAACTACAATCCTTGTGTTGGTAAGTCCTTTCCATCTATTTTCTCCATTCACTGGCGCTGCTTGTATGTAATTCACTCACTGACAACAAAAAGAATAAAACCTCTATCTCTCTGACTGAACCGTAGTTAGAACCGTAACGTAATCTTCCAAACTAATTACCACTTTATCAAATAACAAAACTATCAACTACTTTGTTAAGTTTCTCTGTATACCATATAATAATAATATATCTTTTTATGCCGTACGTACTATATCTATATCTCAATATAAACAAGTAAAAGAGTCACACTACTATATTGTTCTTAAAATATATATAAAAACTAAAACAGCAGTATCAAAGTACAGTATAATTGTATGCAACTCAAAATCACTTAAAAATTAAAAAATTCTTTACCTGTCCGTTTGTTTTCACTCTTGCGAAATACTTTGTTTATTAACTTGTTTGATTTTTTGTCTGAGTATCATATATATAACTCCTCTCTAGTTAGTAGTACTTTATACTGTACCGAGCAACCATTTTTTACAAAAGAATTATTTTTTTTGGAGGAAAAAAACGTTTTCTGTCAAACCTGCGGTTTAAAAAAAAAAGTAAAATCTGTCTAGCCAGTTGATTATTAAAACTACTTTTTTGATGCTTTTTAGTCATGGTCTGATTTTTTATGGCAAATCTCGGTCTGTACTTTTAAAGTAGACATAAAAAAATAATCCTGGAAGAAAGTAGAGTAGTTTGTAACTGTAATAATAACAGGGTAGTAAATTTGAGCAAGCACGCTGCAAGTCCAATTGGCACCACTACCGTGCATTTCGTTTTTGTTTCCAAACTTTTTCAACAAAATTATTATTACGCTCCCAAAAAATTTACATAGCGGCAGACTTCTTCAGCCAATTTGGCCATTGCTGAAGTACACGTTTATTATTACATTCGCGGGTTTAAGAACGAAATATATGCATAACGCCGTATTTGGAGCGATCGCACCGCCATTTAATGTTAACTTAAATGACAATTCGGGCGGTCATACGTAATATGGCGCTATGTATATTTGCCAATTTAAACGTGATTGGGTTGCTCACTATAAAACAGCGTTTAAGACTTAAATAAGCGTTTAAGTGAAGCTTTATTTTTTTTAACTAAATTAGAAGACTACATTATATTTTTATTTCGTCAATTTTTCGTTAAAATAAGAATCTTGCGGAACCTCGTCGTCAATATGTATCGAGTGTATATATATATATGTAATAATATGGAAAGAGGAAATCTTAAATTTAAATACATGGTTACTCGTGGTTCAATCATTGAGAAAATGAGGATATAAATAATTTGTGTTGGTTAGTGCCCAGTAAATTCTACTACAATATAAATGTTGCCGTTATAAAAGAGCTACAGATGGTGTCGAACAAAGGCAATTTGTCAAGTGCATGATACATGACTATGACGAATATTAACTTTACAATTTGACTTTTTATTTTTTTCTCTCGCTTTTCAATATGTTGACAGTGTCCATTGTATACTTTAAATTTGTATTATGTAAAACTGCCTTCGAACAAAGTATGGATAGCCGGGAGTTTAGAACATTTTAATGAATATTTTATCATTGTTTGAAACTCGAACAAGTATCAAGGAACAGCTTTAATTACTATTAATTCCGCTAGTCGTCTTTTCCATCTTACCGGAAATGAAAAAGGTTCAACTAAAAAATTTTATTACTGTCAAGTGTGCCATTTAGTAACCACCTGGCAGCCAACACACATACACACTCTGTGTATCCAATTTTTGTTTCCGTTTCGGTGAAGCAAATAACCTACCTAATATATATGATCCAAGCAATCTTGTACCGAAACAGCTTACAACTAGTTACAGGTCAAGTTCGCATTCTTTGAAAAGCAGCACGTTGGGAACTCTATATAGTAAAAAAATATGTTTTATTGACTATACGCTAAATTTTTTGGCAAAGAGTTGTTTCTTCAATTCTTTATCGTTTGCTTTGTCAGCTTTTGCTTTGTTCGTGCAAACTAAATAAAATACTAGTGGTATGTTTGACAACATATGAATGTGGAATGAGACGTTTTCGTGTAGGCAATATTTTTGCACAACTTTGACAACCTAGTCTTGGGACTATTTGTAGTATATAGCTCATGCTTTTGTCTGCTTGTGACTGGCAAACTGAAAAACGGTAGTGCATGATGATCACGTGTGTGCATGTATTTCGGAGTGATGATGATGCTGATATTAGTATGCATGGATTACATTTCACTGCATGACGATGTATGAAGTCTCACTTTACAAGGAATGCAGTTCTCTATATAAATTGGATGCAGGTTTCGTACTTAAGGACTCTTTAATAGGAAAGAAGGATTTTTCTTTACGAGGTTGTGTAACTTTATTGTAATCAGAGCAACGTCGTTTCGAGAAGTTTTATTTGATACAGTTATGAGGTAAGGTTAGCCTGACTAAAATGATGCCGGCATGGGATTGGATGTCCGGGAAATATTCGGTGTCCATTGCATACTTTCCGAGTACTTTTTTCGAGATAATAATATGTTTTGACTGCTGAAGTTTTATTTAGATTAAATTTTTAAAATTTCTTTAATTTCTGCGTTGCTCGTATGATAAAGCTAAAACGACGTAAAGGGAAAATGTACATTGCTTGTTGTAAAGGCATGCCTCTCCTGAAACTGACGTATTTTCTTACATTAAAATAATTGTACAACTGTACAAGCAGTTAATGTTACAAAATCTGCACCATAACCATAACAATAATAATCCAATCCACTATTAGCATATCGTCGTTGTTCCGTGTAATTAGAGGAATGCAATCCTAAAATCGTTATGTACGATGTTGATGCGTAGTAGTAGTAGTCACAACCACCACCAGCACCATGCACCCACCCACTTCTATGTACTGCTTATGATTGTCTTCCAGCCACTGAAACACTAGCTGCACTAGCCAGCACTACCACGGCACTCTTTTCGCTAGAACAGCACAGACTGGCGGGTACGTCACCACATTATAATTTTTCACCCGCCGCACTATTTGCACCTAAAACTGCCTCTGATGCGGCTACGTTCCTAGAGGATCAGTATAGATTTCGGCATAATGCCGCGACTGCACACAACAGTTTAATGATGCACAGTAGTCGCCACCAGCAGCACCATAACTTTCACCACAAGCACTACCAGCACCCATCCAGATCAGGTCACGGCAGTAGCTACTATGAGGACCCCGGTCATAATGCCATAGTTGCACAGCACGGTCCAGTTGGACCACCGCTACCGCAGCCGCCATTAACACCACCTCGCTCACCTGCACCGTCTCACTTTTCACTAACAAATAATGCAATAATACCTGCCGCCCGCACTGAAAGTCATCTATCTGTAGATGAGTCTTTGTCGACACCAATCTCTTATCACGGCTATCCCTCACCAGGATCCTTTTCTACGTCCCACTCTGGCTCAATTACAGTTCAAGTCATCTCTTCCTCCCACGCACCTGACCATGACTCCCAACTTGAGACCCCCATTCTGGGCCCTCAAGGAGGCCGGGGAATCAATAAACAGCCACCGTTTGTCCCCGTTGTCACACAGGGACCTCCCTTCACCAGCAAACATCACATTCGAGAAGACAAGTCGCGTAATCAACAACCACCGTCTCCTTCTGTTCAACAACCGACTAGGCTTGCGAATGGGGCGATTGCTACTATTTCTAGTGTCAACAGACATGGTATGCCACCACTCCAGTATATTCTCTCCAAAAAAACAGCGAATAACCGCCATGCACTCTGTGTGCCAATAATTATGCATGAGGCAACTCTAATATTACTGAATTTTAACAACTTATTATTTGTTAAAAAGTGAAACATTCCGCAGGTTCTGGACGAGGAAGAGAGTACAATAATACATGCTACACAGCACTACAAAATTGTCGTCGCAACCCTGACTGCAACAGACTTCTGGAAAAGGTTCTCAACTTTTGCGATCCGATGCGATGTCGTCAAGACACGTGCATGAAGGCACTACAAAATTTTTATAGGGAAGTCGAGAGTCGTTGGGCTCTGGAAGTGGCCTTCTGTATTTGCAGGTAAGTTGCACAACGAAAATTTTTATATTTTTAACGCTTCGTGTTTAGCTTAAAAGGTCGCTCTATTATCCCTCTTTTGTTCCATTCCCTTGTGCTCCACTTTTTATAACAGTTTTTTCCCACGTCGACAAAGTGACACCCAAAATGCAAATTTAATATTTGAGTAATGATATTGGATAAAACGTGATTTTTTACATGTGCTCCGTTCCCACAAAAACTGCAGACAGTATGAAATCGCATTGTTGTATGGGATCCTTCAAGTAGCACGTCCCCCTGGCAGGGGTCATCACAATAGCCTGAGTCCATTTGTTCCTGTTAAAAGCCTGTGGGCGAGTACTTATAAAAGGGGGATCGCAGCAATGACGTACTATATGAAGGATCCGTACATTGTGCTAACGATTTGAATGGTCACTGTTTGTGATCTTCTCATTGAGGCTATGCATGTAAAAAGATCAACTTTATTATTCTGGAGCAAGGTGATTTATGTGAATGGGAACCAGATGTCACTGACACATTCGCTGCTACATAGTTTTTGTCCTCGCCACTCCCCTTGTACATGGATCTTTGTACATTCTCACAATCAACACGAATGAAAGGCCGTTTTAATAGTCTCGTTTCCACCGAGATATTGTATAATTTGGAGTAGTGTTAAAACTTGGCATGATTTCTTGGAACTAGGGTTGACAGCACCTATGTTTGTCCAACGTGCAGGTGATTTCGTTACCAACGAACAGTCCCGACAAGGCACATCTTAAAGATTGTTGATTTCTTGATCGGATTGACCTTGTATCTGAGTCGTCCGTCCGTCCGTCTTTACGTCAACAGTTTCCCTTAAAAATACCATTATAAATTTGAACCTTGGGGTCATTCCGAATTTTAAGAGGACCAAGGTTGAAATTATGCCCTCGAGGGCCGGCCTAGGTGTACCATCAACATCCCCGATTATTTCGTCCCTGCAGATAGTGAGTATTCGAAGAAAAATATAAAATGTGTTGCATCATAATTCCAAGACACATCCCATTTATCCCATAGGAAAGGGATTTTCTATAGTCTACTTGTGTTGACAAGGGCTATTGTACTGCGTAGGTACATAAAAACTGTAAGAATCCATCTAGGCAACATGTTCTTGGTATATTTTAACTTAAATTTATATTTAAGCTAGCTGACTAGCCAGCGGAAGTTCCATCTGTCAATTTAACTGTCGGTCCGGAAAATACAAAGTGCCTCACTTGTCGTTTTGTGTTTTCCACGAATTGTCATGTACTCTGTCGCTTGAATTTCCGAGAAAACAGGTTTCTTTTATTTTTGTTTTGAAAGTATAGTAGTCCACGTAACCTTTTTAGCCGTGTATACATTCTTTAATTGCAGTATATGCACAAAATTCTGAAATAAAGGAAGAAATAGGTATCTATCCTTGAAAGTAATCCGTGAAATATGAATATAGGCATGTAATAACACCCTTTCCTGCATGATCCATGCTGGCACACAAGACACGGCGATCAGAGATACAAATCTTCTCATTCCATAACTAGAAAGCCTCGCTTCGTCATATTGATGCCGGATGAGACAAGATGATTTTCCTCCCAGACAGTCGAAGAATAGAGTTTTAACAACCTAAAAGTATAAAAGAAGGACTTGACACACGAAGAAGTTGCTGAGCTCCCAGTAATTTATCTTGAAACGGAATTGACTTGACTAAACTGTTAGACGAGTACGTGCGAGAGAAGGGAAAACTGTTTTTACATGTATGATGTGTTTCTCTGATTGTCTGTGTGCTTTCTCCACTTTCTACAAAACAAATCCACGAACTAGTAGTCTGACAGGGAGCCCACAGAAAACACGATTTTTCCAGTGTTACATAAATTTTGAAAATGACATTCCGCTAAAGAAGGATACTTGAGCCTGTCTTCCAAGTTATAAATGCAAGAGACGTGTGGATGATAGTGATTATCTATCACTGGAAGTCACTATACAGCTTATATATCTCCGTAATACATATTAATATGTGGTGCCTACGTTCTTTCCCTTGATAATTTGTACCTTGAAAACTGTGTTCAGGACATTCAGGATGATATACAAAAAACAACATGTCTTAACTTTATAAGTATGCAAGTTTGAAATGTGATATTAAGGGATTCATTCCCATCTTCTTGACTCGTTTCGCTGGAGACTTATCGTATCCGCAAATGTTTATTATTATCATAATTATGTGTACAGCCATGTATTTCATTCCCTTGTTCCCTCTCTCAATACATGTAGGAACAAAAAGTATGAAAGATGGAACTGTTCAAGTGCTTTTCCTTGTTATGGCTGCTGTTGAAGGGGAAACAACTTTTTGAAAAGTGAGGATAGTTAAGAGCTCATCCCTTTCGTAAAGATGTTTCCGCCTTAAAACTTGGGAACTTGAAGATGATATTTGTACTTTTAAAAGAGAAACTAGAAATTGCTACCGTGTGGACTTATCGATGTTCTTGGTATAGCATCACTTTACACTGCGCGTTCTTTTCTGGACATGCATGTAAATCATAGTATATAGTATGGACCAATCGTTGTTCTCGACTTTGAAAACTGTAATTCAGCCAGGAAACACAACAATTTATGCGATATGGATAAGATTTGTATAATATGAGATGTTTGGAGAAATGGAACTTTTGCCGGGAGAGTGTTTATATGGTGTAATTGAGTATCAGTTCAATTTGTAAATACTATGAAGTTCCTGGTACGGGCAATGGGTACACACACACACATTGAGTCAACTTTTAGCTTGTACCAATAAACCTTTTAATTTAAATCTGTAATTTGTAGCAGACTTGTTTAAGCATATAGGTAAGCTGGCTGACGTTTGAACACTTTCAAACGTTACAATGTCATGATGGCTTGATTTATCAGAAAAGAGACGTTAGATTTATTTCAGCGATTTACCTCAGCATGATATCAACGTATTTTAACATGTATAGCATGAAAGTGTGAACACTTACGCGTTCATGATATGATTGGAATTCATTGGGGCATGAATACAGACGTTAGTTATTTGCAAAAAGTTTCGCCCCCTTCTAACATTCGCACTAATAATAAGACAAATTTGAAACTAGTTTCTAATGCAGGACTTGAGGTAAGCAGAACCTAACATAAAATTGATAATGATGACCAAAATCCGAACCTAATACAAAAGTAGCAATTGGCTTAGTACTACCATTGCCCTAATGCACTAACGTCTTCTCCTTGACACAGATCGGTTATAAATGCAAAAGTTCTGAATCCTCGTGCAGGTATATCAATACTGCTGTCTTGCATTGCCCCGACTACCGCTGTAGGACATCCTGAAAAAAAAAGACATTTTAGGTAAAATTACGGGATTCCATACCGGACCTGTCGTAAAGGCTATATAACTTGCTGCAAGCGGGAATTCCAGATAGTAGCAGTACAGTGAATTTTGTGAAAATACATAAAACCATGTTTTTAGTCGGTAATGCATATATTTAAATAACGTCCTTTACGGCACTTGTTCTACAAGACGTAACAATTGACAATGGGAGCTGCATTGAAATTATGACTATTATTTGATGGGTAACAGGACTTGAAGCGGGCGGTTTTTTTTCATATACACGTGTACGAAGAAGGATACACAAGCCCTGTTTGTAGTTCGTGTCTATGGATAATACAAGTCGTCTTCTGTAGCCCGACATGGAGCAGTAGAATCATGTTTCCATTTCCAGCTACACACCACCACCATGATTTTTTTCCTTCTTCCATTAGCTATCAGATGGACATTTGTGAAGTACAATTTGTAGAGAAGGAAAGAGAAGTGGAAAGAAGGACACAGTGACAGGATGGTCGGTGGCAGTAGAAATAGCTCTCCAGACACCCATACGAAATACCATAGAGGGCCCTTCTTCTTTTTTACAAAGACGTTTAGAGTGGTCCTCATAGTGAGTCTCATACTGAATGAGTGACTACCAGCAAGTCAATGAGCGCTCCTCTATCATCCTCATCATCAACATCCGTAGTCATTACCAAACTTTCTATTTATTCCTCTCTCACCAATCTTCCTATTTTTCCACTTGTTCTCTGATAGACCAGTGTATCAAGCACATCTCCATTATATAGATGTAATAATGTCCATTATAACTCTACTTGTGTAAACGACTGCAAGTGGTGTTTTGTGTCGTTGTACTAAAGCTTGATGCTAGTGTATTACGTTGTCTCTCTACACATTTTTACGGAAACTGTTTTTCACCGTCGTCGTCGTGGATTTGAGAGTGTATGATGATAACCCCAGGACCGTCTCTGTGATTTCTTTTGTGTATTTTGGTCGTTGCAGTACAAATATGATATTGTCTGCTGCAGCAAACAGTTTTTAAAATGAATTGCGATTTGAGTGTTGTGATGACAGCTTTCATTACCACTTAGGATGGGCAATAGGAACTATGAAGGATTACGACACACGTGTTATTATTCCGTGTGGATTCCCAAGTAAACGCAAATAACTTCCTGGTTAAAAAAGTTTGAATTTTGTTTTCTTCTTTGGCATATGTTATTGATTATTTTTTTGTATACAGAGACAGCGTTATTGTTAAAGTGTTTCACCAGAGCTCGGAATCAATATTATATTTCGTAGTAGTAAGACTGTCAATAAAACATGGCATGTTGTAAATGACGACGCCACAGTGCCTATGATGTCCAAAGTGACGTTTTTTGTAGCGCTATTTTTACAGTAACAAAAATACAGAAAAGCCTTCACTGGACAACCAGCAAATAAACAGAATAATATTTTGTTCAGTATGACAGGATAGACGACGATTTTTTTACAGCGATGACCATGTAACTGGTATTTCATTTCTAAAATAGTGTTTTTAGCGTTCTGTTGGTTGGGCGAGTTAAGAAGATACTGGCGCTAGAAAATAGGGCGAATATAGATAGGCAATTTTAAATCACCGAACATTTTTCCAGTAAGGTAGGAGCGGATCTGCAGTATTTCGTCTTCCGAAATGTTGTGCAGTCAGATAATAGCACAAACTTGACAATATCAGTGACACGCCGATTTTTAATAATTTGCCCTAAAATGTTGATGTAAGAGAAGGAAAAATTGGGTGAGGACAGGGAAGTAATGTGGGAATTATCTATAAAAAAAAGTGCAATACTGAGTGACAAAATACAGTTGAGAAAGGAGCGGAATTGACGGAACACCTCTCAAATTGGTATCTATTGGGTGTACTATCGTGACAAATACAGGACAGGAAAGCTAAATAAATTGTTTTTTTCTGTTCTGCTGTTTGATGTTTCATTTTTTCACTTCCATATGTCGCATTGATATGGATGACATCGAAGCTACGACGACATGGTCCTGCCGCTGGTGTTCTATATTATGACGCTTAATAATTTCGCCGATGAACTTAGAACACATAAGAAAGAGAAAAAATATATAAAAAAGTCTAAAAGGTACGACCGTGAACTCAACATGTGAACCAAACACATTATTTTTTGTGAGCATACTTATTGTTACCGCGGAAAGATAAACAATACGATTCCGTTCCCGTATTTTCCCCGTCTCCTCACGATTATACGAGACGCAGACGGAATATATGAAAAAACATTTTTATGTATTTTCCGTCTTGTTTCACGTCGAGCTCCGATGAAACCGTTTCAACTGGCTCAACTTACTCCCTAAAAAGTTGATATAAGTATACGAATTTTTTTTATCTGACAAAGTGAAGTCATATGAGATAAGGCTCCGGCAGTCAGTACCATCAGCAATGAATACAAATGTGTCGCCCACTTTCTAAAACTAGTAACATTAAAGAGAACATGATACGACTATCAACATCCTGAATACAAAACTGTCATCTATTTATTTAATTTTATTCATTGTGTCTTTCCGTGCTTAACAAAAAACCGAAACAGTGTCAGGTAATTTTGGGGGCAACGAGAGAAATGTAGTACACCTAGTGTGTGAAACAAATCCGATTGTAGATCATTTCCTGAGAATGCTGCACCGTACGAAATTTTTCTGTAGATACAACTATTTATTACTGATAATTCTCAATTTTTTGGGGTTTCCATTTCCTTTCCGCACACTTTCTGCTGACCCCATTTAACTTTCACTTCACACAGTCGCGTTCATCGTTTGTCAAAATTCTGCATTGTACTGAATAATAATTATCGTATATGGGCCAGCTCTCATAACTATAACCCAAAATTGGTTTTCCTGCATTGCAAGGAGAGAGTGCCAGCAGAAGAGAGAGAGAAAGCAGTTTGGTACAAGTGGTCAATATGTTGGTCATAGGAACCAAATATTCACTTTACCTTTTGTGTCTACACAACACTAGAGAATATTTTGTCTTTATAGTCACCGAGTAACAAAGTACAAAAACAAGAAGTAAGTTCGTAATATTTCCCGCCAGCTTAGGGTATATTTAATTTAAAACGGGCGTTTTGAGAAGTCACCGTGATAGGCAAGCTTTCATATATTCCCTGATTTTTTTATACCTGCCGCTGTTCACATTTAAATTTTATGGGCAAATCGCTCCGGGTAATTGCAAACACTTCCTATTCTTTCTCCTTATTTTTTGGCACCATCAATAAAAGAATTTCTGAACGGGTGAGTACTTGCATAATGGATCTATACATATTGACAAATCTGTTTCAGCTTACCTATATAAAAGTTTACTTATAGATAAGCTAAAATCGAGTGAATGTTGTAGAGTCGTGAACAAAATATTATTGTTTTTTCTTACGTGGGGTCTATATTGAAGTCCCCGGAACCCAATATTTTGTTCCTCCTGGAGGGGTATAATACTAGGACATCAGGATCATCACATTGACTCCCGGTGCCGGACTGACCGGTTTTAAAGTAAATACCATTAATGCCATTACCACTTCGGGAAGCGATCATAGTTTAATAGGGCTCCTAGTAATATAGTGGTAGTTTTTCCAAAAGAAGATCCGACCGAATGATAGAAGTTCACTCGTTCGTGTAATTCGATTTGACTTTGTGAAAAACACCAAGGTGATTGCTCTACTAAGTTTTACAAATGCACATTACGCACGCAGACCTCGAAAACATTAAGAAAGGAAGTGACTGAATAATATTCTGTTTATTACAGTAAGCTAGCTACTTACGTTACAACGACTATTACTTTTCAAGTCGAGCATTTTTTCCTCTCCATTAACTTCGAATCAAGCATATCCACTAGAAATCGTTCAGTATAAAATATAAGTATATTAGTGATACGAGACAAGATGGAAAGGAAGAAGGGAAGAGGGAATCTAAAGGGGAAAAGTCTGGTGGGTTATTGTCTTTTCGTGTAAAACAGAAATCTAGAAGGAAAATCTACCCAGTTCCATTTAAAACACACTTTTTGTTCTTCTTTTCATCCAATTTGCTTCTTTCTTTCTACCTTTACAAGTTAATAATAAGTGGTTAAAGTTTGATGAAAGTGAAGGAGGAGGAGAAAGGCAGAGAAAGAGGAAAAAGGCGAAGTTGGTTGCGCGAGTAAAGTTTTTATGTACTTAATGGAACAAAAAAAACTCTCGCTCTCTTTTGCCTATTCGACTTTTAGCTTCTCATCCGCCCAAGCAACCTTAGTTTTTAAATCGAAATCGAATTCTCGATATACCCTCTTTTCGTCGTCTGACTGACATTTAATGGAGGTAGATGCGCTGGTGTTATAATTCGGGAACATGCAACGTAGATCTCCAACTCGTCTACTTTTTTTTCCGGCTTCCGGCCAAAACTAAAGTTGCTGACTGTTTCCCCAATACCCACTCACACACACACACAACAAAAAATATAAAATAAAACAGCCGGACGCCTCCTGTTCCTTTCTTCTTTTTCGTCTCCTTCTTCTTCATCATCTGGAACATCATTGCCATAAATGTAAATATTTTATTTCATCTCATGTGGCACCTCATAATAGCCAATATCCTTAAAAGTTAAGTTGAAAGAAGGATTCCCGTGTGATTTTTACTTTACTCGTTTTTTACCCGCAACGAGAAAAAAAATACGACAGAAGAAGAAAATGGTTTTGGAGGTTTAGAGTAGAAAATAAGTAGTAGTACTTTAACAAAACAACTTAAAGAAAGTAGTGGTTGTTGATAGTTGGTACTAGGAGCAGTAGTGGAGGTAACACTACTACTACTACTACTACTACTACTACTACTCGTATATGAACAAAACGGGTGAAACATCCACGACGGCAGTCAGAAGTTTACTAGTTCCTATAGCGCTCTCCTATCTAACTCCCACCCTATCCTGAAAATACATCATGTACTTCATATCAAGCCGGATATAAAATAAAAAATACACGCACACACACTTGCAACAACATAATAACAATTGCCTGGTGTGTTTTTTGAATATGTAACCACACACACACACGGAGAGAGAGAGAGAGAAGTACTTCCACTGACATTCAACATTGATACTGAAATATTACATTGGCGGTTTCAGCCATTATTCTTGTATTTATACTTGATATAGCCCCGCTCCTCCTATCTTAGAGAGAGAGGGGCTGTTTTATATTTATATATGGCCATAACAATAATAATATATTTATACCCTTTCAATGCAACGTGGAGAAAGAAAAAGCGGAAGGAAAAAGCTAGCAACAACCAAGGAAGGAGCATGACACCAAGTTTTATTTATGACTGTGGTGACTTTTATCTACAATCTTACTCTCTTCTTTGCTTGTTGCCTTTCCATTTTTTTCTCTCTCTCTCTTTTCCCGCTCCCTCTTTTTCTTTCTTCTTTTCACGACCACTATTCTTCTTCTTCTTTTCCCTGTCTTGTTGCAACTACTTTAACTTATCAGGTATGTTGTATAGAAACATTTTTTTTTCGGGATTGGAGTAAGCCCGAAGCCAGAATGAAGCACACATAGTAGTAGGTATGTGTGTGTACAAAGTAGGAGAAGAAAGGAAATGTCCAACGCGAATAAACGCTATCCGGTCGGCGAGTGGATATGGGCATAAGCGTACAACCGTTTTCCAGTTGAGTTAAGAGGGAATTGAGAAATAAAAAAAGGGAAAGACTACAGCTCCTACTACACAGCTTCATACAACAATGACAGAGTACACAAGAGTGTGTACCTACCTGGGTATATAGTCGTCGTCGACGACGTGGGCGACAGTGTAGTGATGTGTGTAAAATATGTGTAGAGCGATGTACATGCCGTATGTTTGGGAAAAAAGGTGAGGACAAGGATGATGATAGTGGTTAGTTTGTATGTGTGTGTGTTTTACAACCATTTATAATTGGAATATAACATGTTTCCAGTTTCCACAGCAGCAGCAGCGTCGTGCATAATATGTTGCGTCTGCTGACATACCGCCGTTTTTGACGGTTATTGTTTCGTTTTAAAAACAATGTCGTCACTGTTACTCCTGGTGTCCAAAGAGAGTAGCAGGAGCAGCCCGGTGAACTGACGCTACTACATTTTTAAAATTCTCATTGTCGGCAAGCAATAAATAATAAATCATACATGGCGGTAAGGATGTATGTACACGCTGGGGTTTTTATCCTTTGTCAGCGTTCCAAGCTCTCTGCTCCCTTTTAAAGTGACTGCTCCAAGTCAAAAATCATTTTAACATTAGCCATTTTGGTGGCGACCGTCCCATTTCTCACACAGAACGGACTATCATAATCTCCAAGAGACAACAGATTTTTTAAAGGGGGACCGGTAGAACACTCGCATGCAGGAAGAGCAAGATTGACTGACAATAAGAACAAATGTCTTGTCGTCGACGTCGGTTGTATTATTACGGTTTAGCTCATTCCCTACACACAGTTTCCCCCGTCTTGCAGTCATTTTAGAGGGGTTTCCGTAGCTTCTCTTACGTGTTACAATACCCTCGCTGGATGAACTAGTCAGTGACGTGCTTTTAACGACAAAGCGCTCCCAAAAGTATCCAGTTTTCTTTAAAGTGAGTCATTGGCCTCAATAAAAGTTTCATACATACAGTCAGTAAAGAGGGAATGCATAAAGTATAAAACCAAAACCTCACTTCGGGTGAGGGCTAGGTGAAGTATCAGTAGCCGCAGCTATAAATATACAGGTAATTATGTGCATTATTATTACTTTTATTTTATTATTGTTATTATCACCGATATTATTCTTATGCGGTAGCCATAAATAGACATGCGTGGCGATTGCATATATATAGAACAGAGAGATTATGTGTGTAAAAGTATTACACCATTTGCGCTAACCTTAGTCTTTCCTCTGTAAGTTGAGCTGCACACAACTGCACTGATATCATCATCATATATCGTCGTCGAGTTTTTTTTTCATTCTCAATTTCTCGTAATATGCAGTGGGAGAAAGCTTAAGTATTACGTTTAAAATTTGATTCATAATCATGCGGAGTGCAATAAAATAAAGTTGTGGCAGAAAGGGAAAAAATAATAGAAGCAACAACTTCCGTTTCATTTCATTCCCCTTTCTCGCCAGTACAACGACAGCTGCTACTGCTGTGTAAAGCATGAACTGGAGAGAGTAGCGAGGAATCTTTGATGGAAAAACATTCGAAAAAGTTGCTACGTTTCCGTAACAATGTAAATTCAGAGGAGAATTAGTAATGCACCAGGAACAGCTATAAAGCTGTCACCAGTCTTTGACTACAGGGTAGAGGTATCATGTTCTGTTATTATAGTGTGCACACTATCGGTAAGCTTTTGTACAACCTTTCTCTTCAATAACTAATACCTATACGTGAATCACGAGTCCTCAGAGAATTCTGTAAATAATAAGAATTGTTATATAATAATAGCAAATGAATAAGCGTAAGATTGAATTATGCTACAAATGAGAAATAATTCAGAAGAAAAACACCTCTGACGAAATCCGCAGCAGAGTAGCCAGTCTTGTGGAGTTTTACGGTAACAATTCCCGTAATCTCTGTAATTTCCGGAATTGTGTAAGCTGTAAGCCAGTAACTCATAAAGCTGTCTTATACGAGATATCAAAGCTAATAACAGGTAAACAGCAAACGGTTGGTAATTTCCTCACTGAATCTATGCCAAACCAAATTTGTTGACGTGAGGATGGTAGAAAAGTTATTTTTGGGGAAATGAATTAGGTTGTGGCATGAAGACAAACTCTCTCATTCTCTTCACGTCAGAGACACAAAAGATAAATTTCCAATGAAAAGTTGCTCGATGATTTTATTTATGATTTTACATCAAGCGGAACCAAAAAACAAATGAAAATAGGCAGGAAACGGAGAGATAATATAGAAAGCACAAGAATACGATAAAAACGAAAACAGTCGTTGACATAATTGGAAATAGTGTAAATATTGTCTACAAAACCTTTGTCAACGCGTGGGCACAAGATTCATACAGCCAATAATGGATCTGAATTAATTGGAAAACTGTATATGAAAATGTCATAGTTCCATACTTTCTCTGACCACTCGTGTTCCTTTAATAATCGACACGTTCTCATCGTGGTGAAAGTAGTAAATATCTTCACGGTGTATGGTATCAAGCAAAGTGTGCATAGTATGCCCGTTTTGCTCGGGGACTGACAAGCTGACGTCTTTTGTAGAAATTTCCGGTTTTTCTTAGTGCCTGACCAACTTGTGTAATTACGTGGGTTGACTGGATGTTTATTCGCCCACATTATTTATATTAATTTTATAAATACAGTGTATACCATTTGTTTTGGTGACAGAAAGTGAGAGAACTCATTATGAAGTTCGGAATCAAATTCTGTTTGGATGCCGCAGTAAACCATTTCCTACGCAAATTAAAATATTTTCATAATTAGCTACAGTTCGTTAACCATAAATTACATTTAAACTTTCTACTCAATGATCGTTTATCTTTGGAAACTTGTGTCGAACTGCTTAAATAATTAGCTTTTCTACCAGGGCGTCCCAGAAAATATTCATATCCGGCACGTAATGATGTGCACAGGTTCGTCGTGGTCGCTGTGCCAATTTCATATTATTTATATCATTAAAGTTAATTAATTATTGTGTAGACATGCTCCAATTGAAATCGTCGTGTCCCTTCGTGGGTGTATCCGTCCGGCCCTCGCTTGGCGCCATAATATTGGAGAGGAAAGGGACTCTAAATTTCTAAAGTGCTTTTATTATATACTCATACAATCTACTATCTATATTTCTACTATTATAAGCTGTCTCAATAATTTTATCATTGGAACTCCGAAAGAGGTCTATTGCTTTACTAACAACGGCACTTGCTGTAATACTCATACTCGTGTGCTAATGCTCTGTAAAATTCATGTACAAACTGAGTTTAATTGGCAGCCCACCAATACAAAAGTTATTAAACCTACTCTGAGCCTACTTGCTTTTGAGAGCAGGGATGTTGTACAAAAGTTTTCATAATTAACTTGATAAAAATACAACATAATAGTTTCTTCCGACGTAATAATTTATGGTATAATTGAAAGTTTCAAAGGTGGTGGAAGTGCAGTAGTGCACGTGTCACTTTTCGCCTTAATAGTAATCAGTCAGGCATTTCATAGTTGTTTGTCTGCTGTGCTATTAAAGAAATTACCGTCAACGTATTGTGACAAACTGTGTTATGATAACTATTACATGTGGGGGTATATGTATTGGGAGCATAACAACGTAGTAGTACGTTCACATGAAAGTATGCAAAAATCATCCACCTGGCTCCAGGAAAATATTTAAATATGTCATTCGAATGTTGAAAGTCGCCCCCTTTATTCGGGCCTATTCTAGTCTGCCAACACAATATTTATGCATTTTTAGCCCACTTGCGAATGCACATGTAATCGCCATTCCCGTTATACTATATAAAACAATGAATTTTTTATTTCTATTATACATACTACTTCGCAGCAGGACAAAAGTCACAAAAATAGTCCAGTTGTACAGCGGCCATAGCCACAAGCCAAACGGACATTGTAAACGCCGCAGTAGTGATACTCGCACAAACAAGCAACTTTTCCTTTTTGTGTGCAAGGTTACCTGGAAGACAATGCGGAAAAGGGGGAAAACAAGACGTCTTTTGCGAATTACACATGTCTAATGCGTAGTATATTTTCCCCGTCGTATTTATTAGAAAGAGATATTAAAAATATTCCCAACTTTCCACTGTGAACTACAGAAACGATTACAACACTTAAAATTAAAATATTTTTGCTCTTCTTTTAAGTTGATTAGATTCTAACATTTTAAAAATAGGCATTCTAATCTTTGCTTTGCGACATCTTAAAATAAATGCAAATGGTGTGCAAGCTTCACCCAACATAATTCGTTATTATAAAAGCTCTACTTCCACGTAGACAATCATTCACTCCGTCTCATAAACTGTCAAGTGGAACATCTTATTTTGCTTTCTCCTCAATGAACGCGTGCGAGTTAAATAGTTCTTATCACCGCATTTCGAAGAAACTATAGCTATGTCGATAGCTCCTTTCTACGATTGGATGTTGGGCACCGTACGTTCCCATCCACCGTCTTTTTTTCTTAAGCCTTTTTAATCCTTTATTTTTAGGAAACAAGGGTCCACTGCAAAAAGTTAGGTACTTGCCAACAAGTG